>JAOVYX010009691.1:0-34317 GCA_035668315.1 Drosera spatulata | reverse complement strand
AGGATTCATATATTAATATATTTGTTTATGAATGTTTGTTCGTATTTTGTGAAAAACCATCATATTAATATTATGAGGTGATGTTGAGCTTTGTAAAAGCCTTTAATACCTATTTTGACTGTCCATGATGATAATTTTATATATTGAATATCATTAGAGGTATTTGTGAATTTTTGGAGTTATAGTCAAAACGATTATTCTTGGTCCAGAAGGTTCTAAGACGTCATCCCGACCTTTGGGACGGACATTCCGACGTCTGGAACGAGTATCCTGACCTCTGAAACAGGTGTCCTGACCTCTGGAATGAGCGTTGCGGCCTTTGAAGTAAGCTTCCCGGCCTCTAGAACGAGTATCCTAGTTTCTGTCCAACTTCACCTTTTGATTTAAATCTATAACTTCTTGTATACAATTTCAAACACTATTCCGTAAAATTCTACATAAACTAGACTTCATAAAATTTTCAGTAAATTAAAGTTTCTATCATAAAACCTTACCAATAATAGCAGTTAATTAGTTCAAGTTTATATTTTCTGCTAGTTCAAAGAGTTTGATGTTACTTCACTAATTTGTTCATAACTCTCTATATATAACTCCAAATAATTATTTGTAAACTGCTTTAAGAACTAGACTTCCATACCTTTTTAGTGATATAAGGCTTGTCTCATAAGTCTTACTATATAATTTCATATCAAGTCATAAAACCATCTCTATAACCAGTTTTTTACAGATTGATATATCCGCATGTTTTGATTTATAACTTAAGATTCTCAACTCTAAATCATGATTTATTAGCTTTATTAGAAATTATACATGTGAGGAATCAACACATATCAATATCAGAATTTATCAAAGAGTGAAGGTTCCACATCTTACTCGTCTTATCACCTACCTTCTCCTCTTCTCCTTAGGCTTCTACTTCTTCTCTTCTCTTGCTTAACTCTAATGTAAGAAGTGTCTTGTTTTGTGTTTGTAAGTAAGTTTCAAGGAAAAGAGAGCTTGTATTTATAGAAAACTAAATCTATTAAAATAGTTTAAGTGGAATATTAGTGGATATTTAGTGGGTATTTAGTGGATATTTAGTGGGTATTAGTGGATAATTAATTTAATTTAGGTGGAGTAGAAATTTACATAATGAAAAATGAGTGCCAAAATCAGGTTTTTGTTATTTTCGTATTAATATCGTATTTCCTCGTATTCCATCCTATTTTGGATTATTTCCCTATTATATAGTCAAACAAGCTTTTTAACTCCATAAAATAAATTATAACGTACGATAATTTACTATTAACGTTAATTATCGTGAAACTAAATTTTACGGAATTTTTCAGGTCCTTATGTACCCCACTTGATGGGATAAAGGCTTGATTTATTGTTGTTGTTGTTGTTTCAGGTCCTTACATTCTTCCCTCCTTTAAAGGTTTCGTCCTCAAACCAGAGATAGTTTGGATTTATAAATTATCTTTAAATAGATGCGGATATTGCTTCCGTATGGTCTCCTCAACTTCCTAAGTTGCCTCCAAAATTAAATGATTTGCCCATAAAACCTTAACCAATGGTATTGTCTTATTCTTTAAGACCTTTTTTCGACGATCGAGAATTTCTTGCGGTTGCTCCTCATACGACATATTCTCATCTATTATGATAGGGTTGTACTGTATGATATGGCTTGGGTCGGGCACATACTTGCGAAGCATAGAGACATGGAACACATTGTGCACGAACGATAGGTTGGCAGGAAGTGCTAGTCTGTAAGCTACCTCCCCAACTTGCTCTAAAACCTCAAAAGGTCCTATGTATCGTGGACTAAGTTTCCCTTTCTTTCCAAATCTCATTACACTTTTAGTAGATGAGATCCTCAGGAACACATGATTCCCCACCTCAAACTCTAGAGGTCTTCGTCTCACATCGACGTCCTTACATTCTTCCCTCTTTTAAAGATTTTGTTCTTGAAACCAGAGATTGTTTGGATTTATAACACCAAGTTTTATGTTGGAAAATGAAGAAAAAACCCACAGAAAAACGAATCAGTAATCAACAATCGGATTATAATGATCGTTTCTATCCGAATCCACTCGATCTCGCTTGTATTTCACTCCCAAAATCATAGAGAAATCTTTGTGTTTTGATCTCTCTCGTTGTTGAAAATCCTAATACAAAGAAGTATATTGAAAATAAAGATAAATATTAAACTTTTTTTTTTTGGAATACAACATATATATTAAATTTCTTTTTCTGATATGCCAACGTAAAATTTCTTTTGCTAATATGCCGATGTAAATTTCGGAAGGATTTTGCTTATCAAATTTTGACCCTCTGGAATTCGCAACCTGGATCCGCCACTGCGGGATTCAAACCCTCGTAACCTAAAGATCAATTTGGAACGATCGAAAAAAGGGGGTCCAACTCCTCAACGTCTTAAGGATCACAACAAGGTTGTTTGTACAATCGAGAACAAAGGGTCGAACTCCTCGATGTCTATGTGATGGGACTCAGCCTTATCATCCTCTAACTCTATGATCGGGAACCTAGGCCTAACGAACGTTTAGGGCAAACCCTATGGAGATTATAGATGGGAGAAGATATAGAGGAGTAGCCCAAACTCTCATCCTCCCTGGCATACCGGGGAGGATTGTCCAAATCAGAATTAGTTGAAGAATTGAAAGAACTCATGAATTACCAGTTTCAGTGTGTTGCTAGGCTATCTAAGGATGAAATTAGGACGCAAAGTCGGAACAGTAAAGGAAAAACGGAACGAAAAGAAGAGAGGAGAGAAATGTGAGGTGTCAACCCCCATATATATGGAGGGGTGAACCATGGATGCATTGGACCAAAGGATGAACCCACGACCCAGGAAGTCAACGGGGTCACGCCCTTCCTCGAAGAATGTACTCTTAGTGGGAAAGGCATACGAAGCGCTTCGTAGACGCGTGACAATTGATCGATCACATTGGGGAGTCCAAATGTCCCCTCATCATTACCACTCCAAGTCCCGAGGCCATCCTTTCAATGACCGGGGGGGGGGGTGGGATGATGGGGGCGCAAGCCTGAAAATAGAAGGGAACGGGCTATCATGCACAAGAGGTCCCGACCCTTAATAACCTTCAACACCGAGACTAGAGGACAAGTGTTGGAACCAAAAGTGTTGGTACCCAAACCATATCAGTCACTTGGGCTAAAGGTTGAAAATAAAATCCAACACCATTAAGCCAATCATCTATGAGAAAGGGATAATTAACATTAAATGTGTGGATGGTTATTTAGTCCATGAGATCATGTCAAGTGTATGACAAAAAAAGATTGAATATTTTATTAATATATGCCTACCTCATAATAAAAAAAAGGTAACTTCTTTGAACCTTATTCTATTGTCATTTATTGAGCTTTCATAAAACCCCACTGACTTAAGAACGGATCCAATCCCCGAGCAATCCTCCTCGGGCACGACTAATCTATCTGTTATTTTCAATGTGATTGTAGACAAAGTGAGTACATACCAGAGCCTATCAACAAAACATCACCACACAAATACCTGGGCTCACAAACGAAGATTTTCTATCTAGTTTTTATACAAATAAAAACCAAAACCGTAACGAATCAAAACCGAACCGTAAGATATTGGTCCAGTTTAGATTTCAATGAAACCAAAATCGAAATCAGAAGCGTTAGTTCGGTTTTAGTTCCTAATCGTCAATTTTCACCAATAAAGCTTGAAAATTTCTTTAGTTAAGTTCCTAACAGTGACTCTCCTCATCTTCAAACTCATTACATCTTAAGATCTTTTAGTGGAAACACTTTGTACTATAATTAGTCCATTTTCTTTTATATTGGATCGTATCTTAAGTACATATAATTTTGTATAGGATTATATGTATTTTGATACTTTTCAATCTTATATCATATTCTATCTAGATGATTTATTGAAATTATATAATTTGATTTGCATCTCATGCGATCACACAAGAGAAGGAGTTAATAACAAGTTGGAAAGGGACGAGAACAAATTGAGACGAAGGGTTATAAACTTAGCAGATCAAAGACTGAGTACATGTTATGTAAGTTCAGTGAAAACCAAGATACTTAGGAATCGGAGGTAAAGATTGGGTCTAATGCAATCCCAATGACGTCATCATTCAAATACCTTGGATTGAGATGGTTTCAGCCATTGACATTGACATTGAGATACGGGAGACGAGATTGAGATGATTTGGTCATGTGATGCGCAGAAACCCAAGCTTCCCGATAAGACAATGTGAATCCTTTGAAATGATGTAGAGTAGACGAGATAGAGGAAGATCGAAGAAGTATTGAGGTGAGATTATTAAACAAGACTTGACCTTACTTGGATTAACAAGGGACATGGCCCTTAATAGGTCTACATGGCACAATAGTATAACGATTATAGGGTAACTTAGGTGGGTTCTAGCTGTTATATTTAGGTCTATTTGTATATTTATCTATCCAATGCTTATCGATAATTTTTCATTAATTCTTTTTCTTTTGTGTTCTATTTCTTGTTATTAATTATATTTTTCATTACTTTTTATTTTCAATTTATCATGTTCCTGTTTTATTATTCTCCTTTAATTGGTACTTGAGTAGTTCAAATATTTCATTATTGTTTCTTGTTTATGTTTTAGAACATCCGAAATAGTCTTTTTGTTGTATAGCAACAATTATATAATAGAGATAAGACCCCGTACCGATGGGATTAGTTGGATAGTTTTTGTTGTGATTTGCATCTCATGTACCGTGAAACATTAAAAAAAAAACATAGCTAAATTGTATTGGATTGAAACTGTACCGAAACAGAAATTGAACAAAAAATTCATTCTAAAACCGAAATTGAAACCGACCTTACAGACTTTGATTTCGGTTTATCCATCCCCTAAATCAGAACCGTGGTGAGTGCTACTCCTCTCCGAGTTGATCCTTCATGACGAAAAGGATAAAAAATGACATCTGCGGTAATAGACGGTCGAGATAGCCATCTCCTGCCCCCGGGACAAAAACAGAACACAGACGTACACAAGACAGATGGCGCATAGCATCCGATTCCCGAACCCCACCACCGACCGAGTGACCGTTACCCCCAAAGCATTGCACATCTCACACACACACAAAATAGTCGCCGTCCCCACTCTCTCGTATAGTTTCCAATTTATTCATCACTGTGAAGCATTCGCACACCCTTTCCAGGTTATCATTTCCCCTTGAATTGGTGATTGATCGTGAAAACTTCTTCTATGTTCGGATTAATCTGCGAGTGTTAAGTGATGATTTTCCGTGTGATTTTAATTTTGCCTTGATTGATTCGCTGATTTATCGTAGAGGTGAAACTTCTGTTGTGGTTGTTTGATTGTTTCTTTGTGATTTCCGTTTTCTTTTTGAGTTTGTGAGAGTGGTGACTTTATGAGCCCTAGAACTGTTGAGTTGGATTGAGACACATGAAGCTGGGAGGGCTTTGCAAGTTTCAAGATTGAGGGAAATAAAAAGTTTTCTTCTATGGTTTTTATGACTGTTTTAAGTGATAATCAAATGATGCTGGCCAAAAAAAAATTGTGGTTTATGACAGGACCGTCCTCTGATCATAGTTACTTTAGGAAGTAATTCGATGCTAAATCACAGGGTTGATGTCAGGTTGACAACCAATCGTGAAAAAACTTTCATTTCTAGATATAAGTTTGGCCTTTCATTCGAGATGCTTTTATGGATGTTCAAGTGACAGTTTAACTTCTCTATGGAGATATCTCTTGATTTGCGATGTAAAGTTGCAGGACACAGTATTTTTCCTGGATCTGGACTGTTGTGGAAGTTTTGGGCACATAATAACCAAGTATTGGAATGATTGTAAATGGTTCAAAAAGAAGGTTACAAAATGTTTATGAGAGTGGAAAAAGACAAAGGAGTCTTCTGTTAAATAGCCATAGTGTGATCTTCACTGATGGGGTTTTATTCACGGAGAGAGTTTTATGGGCTTCTTTATAGGCAGGAAAAGCTAACAGTTCCAGAGTTGCAATTGTCTTTTGTCTTTATATGGCTTCTTTATTCGCCTCTCAACTAAGTTTCGTGTTTTAATGTGCAAATTCTCGATAAGTTTGTAGGTGGGATTGTTGAGATGGGTATGTTACTCTCCGCTTTGACAACTAGTTGTTGATTGTTTCTTCAGGGATTTTTATTTTTTATTTTTTTTGGCTCAAAGGATGATGATGCGGTGAGTGATTTACCCTCAAGTAGAGCTTCTTAAGCAGTGTTCATTGATCATTACAAATTAGATCTTGATGTGTAAATTCAGGTTAATTGCTTTGTAGGAATATGAAAGTTGATGAGTGGGAAGGGTGACAAGTGCTCGCGCTTCAACAACACGAAAATGGCAGCTATCCCAAGAAGCAATGGTCATAGAGATGCCATGATGGTTCATCTTTGGACGGATGGCCTCATTTGTGCATTTGAATATGTACGAGGTAGCCGGCATTTACGTGAGTCAAAACCCTTGGTGAAGTTTGAATCAACCCAACTGACAGATGATGAGGATGACCTGAAGCAGACGACTATCTTCAAAGTTGACACTCCAGTTCAAAATGGAAATCTTCATGCTGATCCATTACCTCTATTGGATTTGAGACCTGATCCTGTCGTTGATGCACATGAAAATTTATGCGGCCAAGGTGGCCGAGGCATTCATAAAGACAGAGTTTCTGATAGTCGTTGGGTGCCTATTGGATGGACTAGAGTGTCTGAACTCATCAAAACTGTTCAAGTTGATTCTGCATGGGCCACTCAACAGTTCAACTTCAGGGACGATGAAGATGATGTTACGGTGGCGGAGGTAGCAGCTCCATACTGGGAGCGACCTGCAGGTCCTGTGTGGTGGTGCCATGTCGATGCCAGCCACCCATGTGTCAGTTCATGGCTCGGGAATGCTCAATGGTTGCACCCTGCTATTAGTGTTGCACTGAGAGATGAAAGTCGTCTAATAAGTGAAAGGATGAAATATCTCCTTTATGAGGTACTCATGTCTTTCTTGAACCACATAACTCCTATTGCTGCATCACCTACTCAGTTTTCATTGTTTCATAGATCTAGTCTAATGTGTTATGCGAAGTAACTTGTGTTGATGTAGACTATGATGCAAGTAATTTAGGGAATTGAGTTCTTGTAGAATCTGAATTCTTGATTCAGCGGACATTTGAATCATTTTCAAATTTCTGCTGAGTTATGCGATCTTTAATGTTTAACCATGATGTAATGCAGCTGGTCTCCGGGTAAATCATTATCTTAAGTTCACATGTCAGCATTACCTATAACAGGCTAACAGCCAAAAAAATTCTTGCCGGCTTCCATCCAGATGAGCAACATATCTGCGAAGGAAAAATACCAAAATGTACAACTTAGCCCCTCACACCAGCAACTCTTGAGTCTTGTCACAATGGCTTGCAAGCAAGCATTAGTGTGTACATAAGCAAGACTAGGTCGGAATAATTGAAAATCATTGTCTCACTGTTCTTAAGAAATATATTGATTGTCCCTAGTCATATTTTAATGATAGTTAGCATCATGTGAGTATCAGTTGTCAACTTTTGTTACCACTGAACTTTGAGAACTTTGAGAAGGGTGGGGTGGCCTCATTGTTTATGAGGACATCAGGTCTTTTTGGTTTTGGAATTTTATTTTCTGCTTCTATGTCATCCAAGCAGAATGGAATTGGGAAAACTCTGAAGATTATGGATCCCTTAATTTGAAATATATATTTTTCCTTCAGAAAATGTGTCTGATAATTAAGTAGATTATGCTGTGTTTAGGTTCCAGTTAGAGTAGCGGAAGGGTTATTATTTGAGCTTCTAGGCCATTCTGCTGGTGATCCATTCACGGATGAAGATGACATTCCTGTTGTTCTACGATCTTGGCATGCCCAAAATTTCTTAATCACAGCAATGCACTTGAAAGGATCTGCGACCAACTTAAACGTGCTGGGCATCATGGAAGTTCAGGTTAGTTCTATAACTCCTGAGTTTGTTTCTACAACATTTTACCTCTGCTGCACCAAGAACATGATCCTTTTTTTTGAGGATCTGATTTTCTTTGTCACTGCTCTTGCATAGGAACTGCTCCTAGCTGGAGGTTATAATGCACCAAGGACAATGCACGATGTTATTGCACATCTGGCTTGCCGTCTTGCTCGATGGGATGATAGGTGATGCCTGTTTAAAATGGGATTTCCTGTGATTTTTAGTATTATGGATGCCATTTTAGCTGATATTTATTTCACTTTTATAATACTCCCCCATCCAATATTATTTGCGACATTTTCCTATTTAAGTTATCCCAAAATATATGGAACATATCTTATTTGGTAACCTTTTAATATTAAAAATTTCAAATCGTTATAGTATATTTTACTAACTTCTCTCTTAATTATTACAGTAAATCCCACTACCAAAAAAAAAAAAAAAAAAAATTTTGGTTTCTTTTTTAAAAATATCTTAAAAATTTCAACATTCATATAAAATTTTGTATAAGGTCAAACTGTTTCATTTAATTCAGGATGAAGGGAGTATCATCTTTACTCAATATCTTGTCTTGAGCGCCATATATTCTTGCGTCTTGATTTCTGTTTAGGTACTTGGATAGTTTCCATGTGCCCAGAGTTTTTCAAGGTTGGTTCCCTCCACATCCATCTCCCTATAAATGTTATCAACCGGACTTGGCAACCAACCACATGAGCTCCTTTTCCCGTAATAGGAGGATCAGAGAGAAGAACTCTAAATTCTTAAGCTATGCTTTAGAGAGTAACCTTTTATTTGTAAATTTGTTCATGTCACCTGCAATCCTACAAAACAAATTTGAGAAGCATTGAGATACAAAATATATAATGCCTATTATCATCGGTTCGAACTTTTGTTAGAATTGATTCATGGATATGGTATCAGAGCAAATGTGAATGTGAAGTGACATCAAGGTCATGAGTTCAAATCCTACAATTGTAAGTTGTTAAAAAGTACTATACATTTTGTGATAGTGATAATATTGCGTTTGTGTTTGTGGTGTTTGTGTGACAATTAGTTTGTGTTGGGCCAGTGCATTGTCCATGCGAAGTCAAGTGGGCTTTCGTGAGAGGGGGAATATTGAGATACAAATAATATAATTATTCTACTATTCATCAATTCAGACTTTTAATAGAATTGATTTTTCGACAAAAAACTTGTTAGAAAATTCCACAACAATCTTTCCACGTATTTGGAAGACCCTTTCACAACAAAAAGGAGAATATTGTTTAGATGGGAATATATGAGAAAAACATAAGGATTTTTTTTTTTGGATAATGTGATGGCCGTCAATTATTTGACAGCAAATAAGAAATTATCATATTGACACAAGATGTAATTTCAGGAGAACTTGTTGAAAATTCTTGCGACTAAAGGATCACTATTTCATGGAAATAATTCAAAACAAGGGATAGAGTAGGACAGTAAACGTCCGGATGCAAATAACATTAGAGAAAAAGGTATATGCGGTGTCCACCGTCAATATTACCGAACGGTTTCAACTCTCATACAAGTGATGGGCACATCCTTCAAAAAGCTGGTCTCTCCTATAGAAGTGGTGAGCCCCACCATTGTCCCACAATGTTTCCATCTCTCTTCCACGGTTATCGGTTGTGTTTTTCCAATTGAAATACACACCATTTGTTTCTCACAGAATCAGAAACGGGGTCTCCGCTTAATCCGTTCACTCATATCATTAATGGTTGATTTTCCACAATCGAATTGTCTACTCGGCAGTTTCATCCTGTTCTCTTCTAATAATTCAAGGTACTACATCATTTCTTTGCTCTTTGTTGACATTGCTTCTTTATTCTTCCTTAGGCTATTTCGCAAATCCATCTTTGGTGCGGCAGATGAAGTGGAACTGAAGTTCATGAACAGGTGCTTTCATTTTCCATAAGTTCCCAGGTTCTTCATTTGTGTGAATGATCGTTTTGTATGAAAATCCTATATTTGAATAGGAGAAATCACGAAGATATGAATCTTTTTGGAGTCATCTTGAATCAAGAAATCAGAAAATTATCGAGGCAGGTAAAGTTCAACTTCTACCTGGTCTTGTTCTACGCTTGATGATCTGCAGTTGTAGCAATCAAATGACACATGCAATTTAGTATTTATGGGACTTGCATTTTTTATTCTTGAACTGAGTTACATGGGATTGGCCACGGCTTCAATTTTTTAGACTTGACTGAACAGAAAATGGTAAGATTGAGTGAAGTTACTTTGGATCATATACGAGCGAAATGTGTTTGGCTTTGACCCAATGTTATTTGACTCGAGCAATGTTTCTCTTATTCGGTTTCTAAAGCGTCAATTTATCATGTTAATGTGGATTCAGGGTAGCTTCCTCTTGTATGGTTCTGATTTTACTCACATTTCCTTGGGCAAGATGGTATTGTGTGGAGAAAAGGTGGATGGATAGATATAATAAGAGGAGGGGTATTTATGGGAACAGGTGATTAGATATAATAGGGGATTACTTCTTCTGTGGGGTAAAAACACTACTCTTCAAGAGAATTGGTTATGTTTCCACCACGTAAAATGACTGAAGGTGTGGCAAAATGACCTTTATAACAAATAAATGGAAAAGTCTTACCTGTATCATCTTTGGTATGAAAACTTGTTAGTACTATGAGTAGGTTTGTTTATTGAAAATGGCAAGGTTGGTATGTTGGTCTGATACCCATATCCATGGTGTCTTTGCTTTATTTTGAGATCATGCACCTCGAGATTATTTAAGCCTCAAGATCCGTAAGAGATTCTATTTTTTCAATGGTTTTCATTTTGTACTCGAGAAACAATTCGAGTGGATATTAGTCCAAACTGGAGAACAGAATGCGCTGCACTAAAGGCATAAATCTAATTCGGGATACTCTTAGTGGATTCATTGTCTTCTTAATCTTTGACATAAGAGAGGTGCAAAATTCTTTTTATTGAATCAAAATTATATTTATTCATTTGGTTTAAACTTGGTCTTTACTCTGTTTTTGTCTCAATTTTTTTTTCTTTTTTGATCCAATGGTACGTGTTTTCATTTAAATAATTCAAGAAAGGGATATCTCATGTTTGTGAAATGTGGCTCATTTCTCTTCCTAGACTAAATACGTCAGCATTGCCTTTGATTTCTCTTCCAGCCTTCAATGCCATAAAGCACAAGATGCACCAAATATCCGCTCCATGTCCCTTTGCTCAAAATTGACTTTTGCCTCACGATAGTTTTGCTGGTCAATCGACAGACGCGGTATCTCTTGGAGAGAGCCGAACTGTCTCATGACTCGATCGGGCATTTGGTACTCCACCTCATCAAGGTGAATGAGAAGGATGCATGTCACCCCGCACAAGCATACTTGAAGAGTCCGATATCTCGTTCGAGCCTACGATCGAACCGAGAATAGGGATGCCACCGGTACTCACTCGACGACATCCAGTCGAACTCTTCGCGATAGGAGACGACATTATGATGAGAATTGGACCTGTCCCTTCTTCGTCAACATCATCCTTCAAGTCATCGCGCTCGGCAATATCTTCTTCGACTCAGGGAGACCGATAAACGATCTCTCATAGCACCAATACTGCAATCGTAAAAAACTGCTGCCATCGTTCCTCAAACTCCTCGATCATCAAGGACTTCCCCAAAAAAAATGTTGAAATTACGTTTAAATATATCTGGATATCTTGCATAAACGTGATGCAAACGCTCCGGGTACTTGGAACTTATGTGCCACAAGCATAAAGCATGGTGTGAATCAGGAGAAACTCGAGTAATAGCATTGCCCCTAGCTCTATCTTGATCTGTTATGATCGTCATTGGGGCTTTGTAATTCATTACTTTCAACCAAGTCTGCAATACCCTCGTGAAAATCTCCTCTATCTCATTCCTTAGCAAAGCAAATCCGAACAGAATTGAGTGATAATGGTGATTCACCTCGGTAAAAGGAGCAAAAGGCATTGAGTACTTATTCGTTCGGTAAGTAGTATTAAATGTAACTATATCATCGAATCATTCGTGCGTCATCCTTGATCAAGGGTCAATCCATACTACGGTATATATCCTGTTATCTGCATCCATCTAATAACGATAAAAGAAGTTCTCAATATCTTCATTTCTCAACCTTTTGAGGTACTGTTCAAGGTTACCTAATTCGTGGTAAGATTTGGTATATGGTATGGATATGGGTACGTAGTACATATATGTGAGTTTGGGGGTATACTTCTTCGGTTTTTTTTTTTTTTTTTTTGGTATGCGATGCACTTTGGTATATTTTTCGATACATTATGGGTATATTTTTGATAGATTATTATGTATAACGTATATCCATTACATAAATCACATAAAAACTGTAAGAAAATACAGAACATTATAGTCCAATGTAATAAGCTCTAGGAAATTAACATCAAAAGTCCAAACTCTTGGGTACAAAAAACACTAAATTTTGAACAAAATTTGCAAAGGATTTGAATCGATTAAACACTAAATTGAAGCCCAATCTTGAAGAATAGTCTTTATATATTTATAGTCACCTTGGCTTCCAAGAAGTATACATCAGTTGGATTGTCTCATCCATAATTTGATCATCATTCTTTTTTGTCAAAAATGTGGTGAGGAGAACCGTGGTAGATTTTTTCTTGTACAAATCTTATCTAATTCATAAAGTCGTACATCTTGCTCCACAAGTAGTATGTTTATGTAATTCTGAACAAAGTGATGTACATGATGAGCTTTTCATTAGACGTATTAATTTTCTTTTCTTTCTTTTTTTTTTTTTGCACAGGCGTATTAGATGATGTGTTTTTCAATAGGCGTCTTGTACTTTTTTTGTAAAGACGTATTAGATAATGTGCATAGTGTGTTTTTCATTAGGCGTATTACTTTTTTCGTACAGACGTGTTAGATGATGTGTTTTTTACTATGCGCATTATTTTTGTTTTGCACAGACGTACTAGATGATTTACATGATGTATTTTTTAATAAGTGTACTATTTTTGTAGAGCCATACTAGATGATGTACATTGATTTCACAAAGCAAAAAAGAATCAAAACCAATCACACATATCCTATAACATCTTTGATTCCGCAATCTCTTCTTCGCCATTGAAGAACAACAACTGCCATTAAGGTGAACAAGTCTAAATACGGTGAAACCAATCACAAACAAAAGTGAAATTCGCAGCTGCTATCGCCAAGATCCAGGATAATGAAGACGTATAAAAATGTAGAAACCAACATATCAAACGAGGAGTCATTCAAATTAAAGAGAAAATTCCATGGTGTTAAATCCATGGGTCTCAACACCTTATACACACTTTAAAAAAATTCTCCAAATCCTCAAACACTTTATTCTAAGTCACAACCCCTAACATAATCATCAAAGAAAACAAGTCTTTAATTTAAAATGCAACTAACCACAAGCCGCATCTCTCCAATCTCATATCCAACTAGCAATGATGATGAACGGCGGCGATAGAGAAGAGGCAATGATGCTGACGGAGGATGCAGAGTCGTCGACGGAGAGGTGAACGGTGAGGAGGAGGGAGAATTGGTGAGGGATGAGAAGGGCAACGAAGTCATTGGCGGTGTAGAGAAATGAAGGCAGGAGAGATGACCTGGGGGTGGGGTGGGTATGGGTGTGGAACGATAGTGTGGGTATTTTTAATAAATTGAGATCTTATGGGAATTAGAAATCTTTGATAGTATCTCCTTAGAATACAATCTACCAAGTGGTACCTCCTGAGAATTCTCCCTTTAAAATAAGACTTAAAACTTAGAAATTATAAATTTCATAATAAGAATAATAATTATTGTTAATAAATATTTTTTGAATAAGTATAAAATTTATTTAAATGGTTATCCATAAAAAAAAGTATATAAAATATTATTATTGTAATTAAAAATATGAATATCAATATAAAAAAGATTATATAAAAATATAAAATATTGGCTAAGGGAATCATTATATGGAATTTATGGATGATTGAGTTAAAAATGGGATTCCTGAAGAGAAGGAATGATATTGTAACAATATATAGTAGGGATAGAGATAGAGAAAATGCTGTGAATGGTCTAAGAAGACACACATGGTAGCAGTGTGATAAATTTTGAGGTATGTCATAGGAACCGTTAACTTGGGTATTTTTTACAGAAAGGAAGGACATTCTCAGTTGATTGGGCTATCTATTGTTAATTACGTTCGAGATCACGACACTCGAACGTCAACTACTTGTTATATATTCATCCTTGGATCAGGGGTTATCTCTTGGTGCAGTACGAGATAATCAATGGTGTCTTTGTAAATTACAGAGGCAGTATATGGCGCAACAGTTATGGTAACTCAAGAGTGCACGTGGTTGACGTAGCTCAAGAGTGCCTGGCTATTTCATCCTTCGCTCACTAACTAATCTCATGTTCTCAACCTTCCCATGGCGGTCGCCACAAAATAATACCATGCTCAGGAATGACCCCAGGCCTCAAAGCCATTTTCCACTAAACAACCTTGTCTCCACACAGCTGTAGAGCTCATAAACATCTTTGGTGCGCTGTTTAACATCTCAATTCCACCTCAGATCTATCATCATCAGCACATCTCTCATTCTGTGCATGCTTTTCCACACCCAACAACAGTTGGTCTTGGCTCTTGGCTCCCCTTAGAGTGTTACTCTTTTCATATGATACTCATTGATCCACCTCATCCACAACCTATCCTCTTGAGTTTTCCAAAGCGCAAATATATTCCGGGATGTCACCGCAAATATAGCTTTCCAAGGCCTGTTTTTCATTTGAAGAACCATTAAGAGTCCCGTTGACAATACAAGAGAAAGTGGCAGTGGAAATGCATTTCATCACCATGCATCTAAAATTCCAAAGGGATCCCATCTCAGCTATCATTTCTTCTGAGGGAATGTTCTGGTTTGATCTTTTTTTCTTTTTTTTTTTCATAATTCTAATTATTACAACATCAATAGATGAAAAATATACATAATTATAAATATTGTAGTGTACAAGCCCCTCTTGCCTTTCAAGAACATAACATTGCATTATCCTGCTTCTGTGGTTCCTTCCTGTAGATAATATGTTTGAAAATAACATAATAAAATAGCAGTTCTGGAAACATGTGCTCTCGCCGAGTCAAGAGACGATTTTCTCTGTGCTTTATCTTACACTGTCTGCAGATCCTAATTCAATCTAAGCTATCTTCAGCTGTCATATTGTGAATGTTTTCATGTTTTTTCAGGTTATTCGAGTAAAATGGTCACTTCATGCCAGAGAAGAAATTATGTTTGAGCTTCTCCAGCATCTTAAGGGGAATGCAGCGAGAAACTTGTTGGAGGGAGTGAGGAGAAGTACTAGGGAAATGATTGATGAGCAAGAGGCAGTTAGGGGCCGCTTATTCACCATGCAAGATGTCATGCAGAGTACTGTTCGTTCATGGTTACAGGTTTGTCTCTATGCTTGTGATGTTTTAGATTATAGCTGATGCGACCTTATTGGGCAAGTCTTCAGAACCATGCCTAGTTGTCATGTGTTAGCAGGTTCCCTGTCAATCTAGAGCATTACAATGACTGGCACGTCCAGAATCTCGTCGAAATGCTTTTGGTCAAGGTTGCATATTTTGTTGCTGGCTTGACTCAGATATGGGCCTAGGTGGACCCAGCAGATAACCAGATGCTCGTGTGAGGCGTTGTAAAATGTAAACCCAACTTAACTGGCTCAAGCCAATAAAGTTGTTGGAAATATAAGGAGTTGAATCTAAAGCAATTTTCGTTGCGTCCTGAGCTGTATGTCACGGACTAGCTAAGTGGGGAGGTTGGTCTTGAAGAATTCTCTAGAATTCTTCACAAGTTTCATGACATCTCTATACCTTTCTAGAGTTCTCTAGGGTTCTCCGGAATTCTCTAAAATTGCCTAGAGTTATGAAGAATTCTCTAGAGAATTCCATGTAAATATCTTGGGAGCAAGAGTCTAGATGCCAAATCTAGAACTCTCCATAAATTAGTATAAATAGGGGAGAGGTTTTTGGCTAAGGCATCTCATCTCATCTCATTCTTGCAAACACAAAGCATACATTGTGAGCTTCTAAGTGTTCTTAATACAAAGGTTGTTTCCAAGTTCAAAGCTCTCTTGCGTTCTCAAGAATCACCTTAGAGTAACGAGTTAGGTTGAACTCGAGTGAAGGAGTGAGTAACTTGAGTGTCGCACGGGTTGTGAAATTCTAACCCCGTGACATGTAGCATATCTTTGTACAGGTTTTGATGCCTTTAATGCATATGCTAGATTCAGGTTTAAAAAAATGGATTGGCCGATGGTGTATGAAGGACCTATCATGTCTTCAATTCTTGTTGCTGTTGTTTGCTAATTTTGCTTGAGTTTAACAAGGGAAGCCTTAGTAATTATCCTGTTAGACGTGGATTGACAGTAGTGTTTGAATATGGAGTCTAGTGTCAAGATATATTTATGAGCAATTATCTGTGATTTGACTTCACTTGGGAGGTCCCAAGGAGCTAGAGCTTGGACTGGAAGACATTGGATTGGCTCCTCTATGCAAAATCGTTAGGTGTTTATGTGCTCGGGCCCTTGAGGATAATATGCTCAGGGTAGTGGAATCATTGGATTTGGGAGCTTATGATAATTTTTTCTGTTGTCTTTTTTCCTTGTTCTTCAGGACAAGAGTCTTCGGGTTACCCATAACTTGACCGTGTTTGGTGGATGTGGACTCGTGCTATCTATCATAACCGGGCTGTTTGGCATCAATGTTGATGGCATCCCTGGAGCTTCCGACACTCCTTATGCATTTGGTCTCTTTGCTGGCCTTCTATGTTTTATAGGTCTTGTTCTTATCGGGGTTGGACTCCTCTACCTTGGCCTGAAGAAGCCGGCCACAGAAGAGCAGGTTGAGGTCAGGAAATTGGAGCTTGACGAACTGGTGAAGTTGTTCCAACACGAGGCAGAGACCCATGCTCAAGTTCGCAGTTCTGGTCCACGGCGCCGTATTTTGTCTCCTACTGCAGTTTCCCGTCATACAGATTATGTCATAATCAAGGGAGCCGGTGATGGTGTTTCGACATGAAGTGGAAACCCATGTGTGAGCTCGTTGTTTGGGTCCACAGCAACGCAGTCTTCGAGTGCTCATGGTCATATTAGAGCTTATTTGAGGAGAGCGAGATATGTGAGTGTATGGAGCTATGTGATCCCTCCAAGAAGTGGGCTGGGTGTAAAGTTTGTTTGCTTGTCGATATTTTGGCGTCGAGGACAACACGCTTGCTGTCCAGGGATGTCGAGATTCAAATGGGGAGCATTACAAGTTCCTTGTAGTAATTAACAATATGCTATGGCCCAAAAAGACACATTGTCCCAATGTTTTGCTGCTTTCTGTAATCTCGGGTTATATGTAATACGACGCTCTTATCTACTAATTTGTCAAAAATCTCATTAAATTTGCTTGTTCCAAGATTTTGCAAAGAACTGGATCACTTTAACGTTTGATTGTGATGGTTTAAACCTACGGTGGCCATGTTGTTGTGGAGACTGCATACTCTTGTTGCGTCTTCACCAATGTGCAACTTCGAAACTCTTGTTGCAGTACTGAACAAGAATCGGCTTTAGTTTAGTGTAGATTGCTGTCAAGTGCGGTACTGAATGTTACGAATAAACCTTGTTGGTAATGAGCAGGTTGGCGAATAGCATACTTGGGATTTGGGCTAGGTAAGTTCATGCTCTTCCAGTTGCGATATCGAAGTTGATTGAAATTTGCGGGATTGTCATGTGTCGGGATTTTTCTCATGACAATAACTCGGAACATGCCCTCAAATCGAGAAGCATATGGCATATGTCATGCGAGACATTAAGAGAAAAGTACTCCAAAATTGCCGGATAGCTTCACTTGCTTTTATAATTAGATAGATGACTTCCTAACCTGGTAGTAAACTTTAACTGATAACATATGTGCATATTTCTAAAAAGAAGACGATCAGTTGTCATCGACTTCAGGTTAAGAAAAGTTTTATGCTACAATGTGACTTTTAATCTGGATCGTTTGCATCACGCGAGTGATACACTGATTGGAAAAACTATGGAAACTTGAAATCAACATAAATGATTCTGATTTTGTTTTGGTCAAAATGATTCTGATTTTGTACAATGTTCAAGATGTGCAAGCTGCCTAGCTGGTAGTGGTACTCTGCTGTTTTTATGTACTTCAACTGCAGAAATGGTACAATTGCTCTGCTCACATAAATGACTCTGTTGCTTGTCAGCATATACACATACTCCTGAACAGTTCTATTATCGAGGAACAACTCAACCAATGTCATTTACGACCTCGTCTCATGATGACGGCTGGCTTGAATATTTTGTAATTTTACTTAAAATTCCGTTACAATTTACAATGTAGGATATGAGGATTCTAAATTGATAATTAGACATATCACCAATTCATTTTTGATATAATTATCTCATCAATTGGGTATTTCATAAACTCAATTACTAATTAACTATCTACGATTGATCCGAAATATAAATTTAATGTCTATTTCGCTATAAATGTGACTCATGATAAACGACCATAACCGGTTTTGTTAAACCAATTAGGTGGAAGGAATAATCAGAATTTGTTGGTCTAATGGGATGAGCAAAATTCGACGGTGCAATTCTGTGGGTAAGAAGAGATTTTGTGGTACGAGGAAGGGTACAGATTACATTACTTTGCCGATCCGAGACTCTTCTACGATAGACCCTACCCTATCGGATAACATTCTCTTCCTTCGTTTTATCTTTCTCTATACTATCACGTGCATCACAGTAGGGCCCTCTCATGTGAGGATTAGATGTGAACTTGGTGTGTGAGGGACCCACCTGGCCTGACTTCAACGGATAAGTATACGTTCCTTTTCCAAAATTGAAAAAAGGAGCCTTAGTTTGAATCGAATATTGAATGGACTTTGGAGTAAGTAATATTGATAGAGCCTCTTTATCTCATGCTCCTTTCTTGTTAAAACCATATTCTAAATCTGCTTTCGTTGCACTCGGGTGAGATTCCTGGGTTTATGTACCCAAATATGGTGGAATTCTGGTTGTTGGGTCTTGGTCTTAACATGATAAACCTACATAGACCAAAAATATGAAAATCGATTAGTCGGATCCGAGATAATGAGTATCGGAGATCTGCTCTGATGTCTAACTCAGTTTTGATTCAATAAATGAAAATTTAATAACGGAGTAGTTTTAACAAAATCTTACTTTTTGAATGATAAATGAGTGTATTTATAATATATTATTCATCTTTTGTATGATGAATACTTATCAGTCTTTAGAAACCAAATGATTTAGTCATCCATGAGATGACATGCGACCTTTTCTTATAGATCTCGGGTTAATAATATTGGGTCTTTGATTGAACTTTTAATCCAAAATTTTTTTTTTTTTTTTTTTTTTTTTTTTTTTTTGTGACGAAGGTGTCAGGACCAACTTGCGCGTACTTCGACTAATTCTCCGAACAAATTTTCACCCACAAGTTTCGTATTCATTTATCCCAACAAAGTCCAAAGTTATAATTTGGCAATCAGGATTTGTCTAATCATATTTTGAAGCATGTAAGAGCATTCACATGAGAATTTTTATATTAAAAGCTCTATTTTGATTTTATTTTTCATTGTTCATTCTATACGTATACTCTATTTTTCTCAAAATTTTAACAATATTTTGATTTGGCATTGGGACATAGGATTTATGTTGAATTTGATAGATTTTACGAATATTTCCCGCTTTGTATCTATTATGTTTTTGGAAGTCCTTCTTCGGAGACACTTTAGAGGAAAATCAAAGCTTTGTGATCGAGATTTGAAGATCGAGTCTAGAGATCGAGATTGGGACACGACAAGGGCTGCGATGCTAAGAAGTAGTAAATAAAAAAGCCAAGAAAAGGCTTACTTATTTCATTCCTCTGGCTAAATGGTTCAATATCCCTAACTTTCAGAAACTTTGACGATTCGTCATTGAGTTTATTTTTTTCTAGTTTTTCCATCATGTTTTCTCCTTTTGTCGTGTTGTTTGCACCCTTAGTCGTGAATTAATTTCCTTTCTAGGATTATGATATGCAGGCAACTTGTTGCAAAGATTGTGTTTTAATCAATTCCATCCTATTTAAATTTATTTTGCGAGTTAAGTATTAGTAATTGTGTTTATTGCTTTCGATTGCTTGATCATCAGTTGTATGAGTTGTGAGTTTTGTTGATTTCGGACGGATAGACGAGACTTGGATCGTAATAACAAATACCATACATTGAATGCGAGTTAGAGATATCGCTTGTGTAATTTGTTTAGTCACAAAAAATGATCCATTGTTCCTATTACATATTAATTGATTGAATTCACATAAAGATATGTTGGATTGATGATTGATAGATTTTTCGTAGACTTTAGGAGGACAATTAAATTAAAGGAAGCTACCACTAAATTCCCAAAATCAAAATTATATATCAATAAGTCCTAGGTAAGATTTTTTTTGATCAATAAGTTCTCAAGTTCAATTCATGATCTTATTCGTTTTCACTTAAAATAGGAAAATAAATTATCACAATCCATTAGAAATTACAATCATAGCCTTAAATCCTAAATCTTACCATCATCACTACTATTATAATCACCGCCACTCGCGCCGCCACTATCTGTCGTTGTTACTTTCGTCCTCGGAACAAACAAAGCGTGTGTGTATAGTACAGTCCGTTGTTTCATTCATTATACTAAAAAACAAAAAAAAAACTATTTTATGACCGATCGGTCGCAAACCGAACTTAACAACTGAAACAAAAAACGATCGTAAAATTGATTATCAAAACGATTGTAAAATAATATCGGTCGGTAATTAGGGACCGTTTTGGTTGTAACCATTTTTATTATACCACCCGCCTAATTCAGTCTTCTCCCTCCTCACTTCTCCATTTCCCCAAACACCCGATGACGAACTCCTTCACCACCACCGCACACCTTCCGACAACCTCCCCTCACAACCACCGACAACCTCCCCTTACCACCCATCACCTCCACCGACCTTTCCCCATCACCACCATCACGACCACCCCTTCCCCATCAACCTCACCGCGACCTCCCCATCCCCACCACCTACAACAGCCAGCCACCACCTCCCTCACCTTCGACGACGTCCGACGTTCTCCGGCCAACAACAGATTAGCACGGACAGGTCTCCCGTAGTAAGAAAATCGAGCCGTCGTCTCGCAATCCCTAATTCCCTCAAAACCAATCCCTAACTTCTTCCTCAATGTATAATTTCTAAACCTTAAATAATTTAATTGATTTAGTTTTAATTTGCTTTAGTTAGCCACTTGATTTAATTATTTGACTGGGCGATGAATTTTGGGTTGATTATGGTTGTTTTGATGAATTTAGTTGGTTTGAGGTATTTGGTTGATGGTTGATTTGGTTTGGTTTGGATTTGATGAGTTGGTTGGTTGGCTTGGGATAATTTGACAATGGTTTGCTGCATTTTGATGAATTTGGTTGGTTTGGGACATTTAGGTGGTGGTTTATTTGGTTTGGATTTGATGAGTTAGTTGGTTGGTTTGAATTTGATGAGTTCGTTGGTTTGGGGCATTTAGGTAATGGTTTGATGTTTGTTTGGGTAATGGTTTGGATTTGATTTGAGTGATGGTTTGATGAGTTGCCAATTTGTTTGGATTGCTATTGATTTTTTTTGGTCAATTGAAAAATAATAGAATATATCTAATACTTTTTGCTTGAATTGGATAAACTCAATTGTTGCATAAAAGTTATTTTTGAAAAAGGGATGATGACTAAAATGCCTAAGTAGTGAACTTGTTCATCTAGTGAAGATGTAGTTTAAATAGTGATTTTTTTTAAAAAAATGCCTAAGCAACTAAAATACCAAAATAACTTAAATGTCTAAGCAGTGAAAGTTTTTTCCAATAAATAAAAAAAGTCAATTTGATGGATCTTGGATTAAAAAATATAGTGAAGGTGTAGTTTTTATAGTGTTTTAGTACTCATTAACAATAATAATCCCTTTTGAATTTTGATAATAGTGATGGATTCGGATTTATCGTGGACGTATGATAGATGTTGGGTGTATTCTTCTTGCTTGGTCCTTTGTACGTATGTTAATGTTCAATTTTTGATTTGATCTAGTACGGTTGAGTGCGTTCGTTGCTCTTGGCTACTCGACGGGTTTTTCAGTGAAAAGTATGCTCGAAATGTCGACAAATTTATAAAATTTTTACTTCAACATCAACCATTCTATTATTCAGGATATTTGAAGTGTCTATGTGTGAAGTGTTGGAATAAGGGCCATCAATTGGTTGATGTCGTGAGGATGAATTTGTACCAGTCCAAATTTTTGCCCGAGTACTGGATCTAGAACTTTCATGGTGAGATTAAAGAGGTTGAATCATTGAGAATGGTCGAGATGAATCCCTATGAGAACATGATGACGAATAGTTTTGGGACTGCTAACTTCGAGAGCATGGTAGGGAACATGAATGATTTCGAGGACAATCCGCCGCATGCTCCTTTGGTAAGTATGGACAAGTACTCGTGTTGGCCTGTGATATTGACTCCATATAATCTTCCTCCTTACTTGTGCATGAAAACCGAGTACATGTTTCTTTCTATGATCATTCCTGGACCAAAAAGTCTAAACAGAAATCTGCATGTATATTTGCAGCCTTTAATTGATGAGTTGACGCATCTGTGAAACTTTGGTGAGGAGACATCTAACATTCACCGGGGATAGACATTTCAGATGAGGACTGCGTTGTTGTGTGCCGTTAGTGATTTTCTAACTTATACAATGTTATCGGGATAGAGCACAACTAGAAAATTAGCATGTCTATATTGTATGGAGCTTACTAGTCTCATTAATGCCCCCTGAGGACGACGACGATGATGATGATGATGATGTGATGGATGAAGAAGAGGACGAGGATGAAGAGGAAGTTGAAAAGAATGACGATGAAGATCTTATAGAAGAAGCTGAAGAGATGGAGGAGAAGGAAGAAGAAGACAATGAATTTGAAAAATCGGCAGAAGACAAGGACGAGGACAATGATCCGAGTGATTGATTTGCTCAGTTAGACAGTTCGAGTTTTATTTGTAAATCCCACTAGTAATTATGATAGATCCCAAATTTACAAATTAATGATAACTCATTAATAATTTTGTATTTATATTATTTCTCGTGCGAGCATTTATAATACTACATAGATGTTTTGCTGTTTTTGTAGATATCTATAAGAAAGTTTCTTAGGGGATCAAGTTCGACTATTACTAACAGAGATGGTAGACATGGTAGAGGTCGAGACCGAGATAAGAAATCAATTTATAAATTTTACAAAGCTTTTATAAATTTTCTACCATAAATGTATCTCTTTTGTTTTAGGTATATTCATATATATACATACACACTTCAAAAAACATATATAGATAGGAGAGTTAGTGTATCACAGAATGGATTCCACGATGTAGGGATGACTTTGTTGCATGATGAGGATGAGTTCCTCGACGAGGACCAGTCTATACCTGATCTCTCATCTGCTCCTTCTCGCCCCTCCATATCACCTGCTTCCCGTTCATCCGTATCATCAGCTTTTTGTCCGTCCCTATCACCAGCTGTTCGACCATCTATCTCTTCTCATCTATCCTCATCACATCCATCTGCTCATGTAGTTGAGGAGACTGAGTGCGTTGGAGGTGGGTGCCTACGACAGGTGCTAGATCCAGATGGACTATGTTATGTTTAGTTTAAATTTTAAAGCATTATAATTTAGCTTCTATTTTTTAAATTCAAATATCTAAATATCTATTTTTTATTCAATAATTATTGTATTTTAGGTGTTTCAGATTTGATCATCATAGCGTCGTGATCAGCTGCTCTGTCCCCTTTGAGAGCTGTTATCAAGGGGAGTGGACATGTTTGAAGGAGGTGTCTGATTGGGTGTGGTAGAGGATGTAGGGTTTTTTCGATTAAGTATAATAGCTTTTTTATTTTTATTTTTTTAAATTGATTATAGTTCGTTCATATTTTTATTGAATATCTAGTATTTTTTTTTTAAAAATATGTGTTATATCTTTACTTGTGGAGGCTCGAGCTCACAGAGCATATGAGGGCAGAGTGGGAGGTGACGACGAGAAAGAGGGCAAAGAACATTTCGTACAAGGCGAGACAGACCGTTCAGATTAGGGGGATCTTACCTTGGGTTGATGAAACATTGTTTGGGGTGTTGAACACCAAGTAGAACTCTAAGAAGTTCAAAGATTGATCCCAACAAGCAAAGGAGAACAGAAGTAAAGGGAAGGCATAACACACGGAAGAAAGTGTGTTTACGGTACATGTGACCAAGAAACTGGTAAATAGTATTTTATTTTTTTAACTTTGATGTCTTTTTTTTTTTTTTTTTTTCTGATAAGCTGTCTATCTTTGTTGTCTAATATTTCTTAAAATCCCTAACCCAAGCTAAGAAGTTGAAGAGGATGCCGGATGAAGCTGAGGTGCTCGAGTACACACAAAAGAAGAAAGGCGCTGTGTCGACATCGGATGAAGAGATCGAGTTTTGTGATGATAGAGCGAAGGGAGTGTCGGTAAGTCAAACCTTTTTATTTCATAGTTTTTATGTTTTAATTACAATACTCGTTTCAAGCTGATTTAAGGTTTTTTTTTAAAATTGAATAACTCATTGTTTTATAAATTGTTTTTCCTTGTGTTATATGGGCGAAGTATAGAGTTCGTCGGGTTGTGGTGGTGGATGAGTTTTTAACCACACAGGAGCCGGACACTCTGCTCACTCAGGAGCAGTAGCGCGCCTTCACCAGCCAGGCGTATCTAGACATAGATGGATGCAAAAAGGGATACATTTATGGTCTCGGATCGATTTTATCAATGTAATATCCCAAAGAGGTGCGTTACTCGGCCAGCAGAGTATCTGCGTCCACCGATTGCTCCCAAATGAAGATGCTTAGGGCCAGGTGCATGCTCTGAAGGCGGAGATGGAGAGGATGACCTAAATGATCTCGCGATGCGGGAGGAATGCTTTTGGTCGCTGACCCAACAATTGTCACGATCCACGTCACCTCCAGGGCAGATCTTTAGATTTTGGTTTTTGTATGTTCATGTGTTTGTTGATATTTTTCTGGATGGATGACAATTTTTCATATAAAATAAAGCTTAACAATATGTATTTTGGAATTTTGTTTTATGTTGGTTTGTGGAACATGGTGTGTTGATGTTGGATTGTGGAGGTCGAAGCCTGGATGGATGGTTTTGGGCTGGTTTGGGTGTATTTTGGATTGCAATTTGTGCATGAGAGCAGGGTTGTCCAAACCAGGTTCTTATTTACCCGAGAAAAGCAAATTAGAGGTCGATTCGACCGCTAATTAGTGACCAAAACGATCACAAACATGCATAGAAAAAGTAATCCAGGAATAAGAGATAGCGATTACTTCGATTGCTAATTTAGCGACTGATTCAATCGCAAGTTCATTAGCAACCGTATTCTTTTCGTTCGTAGATTTAATGACCATTTTCTATTCGATCACTAATTAGTGACCAAGGTTTTTACGACCGAATTTCTGTTGCAAATACCATTTAGCAATCGAAAACACTGATTATTGACCAAAATGTTCGGTCACAAAAAGGCTGAATTTTTGCAATATCCCAATGTCTTTGCTAATGTCGTCATTGTTTTCGTAGCCACTGTCGTTGTTGCGTCGGAATAAATAGTGCGTTTGTGTTATTATTTAGTGCTCGAATAAGAGGGACACTGTTTTATATATAGTGCACTCAAGTTCCAACACTATCACGTCAATCCGTTGCCAATGTTCTTGATGTAACACCATCACCTAAAGCAAAATGCATACTGTTGAGTCAAACCCGTGATGTATAGAAATTGAGTGATAGACAAACTCTAGTCTTAGAATATCCTAGTATGCACCAAGACTGAGACTCATTTGCTTGGAAAGTGAGCCTGCAATGAGTGCGCAGTAAGACTGGTTCAGAAATGAATGCAAGAAGGTCGTTGGTTCATAGAGAAACGCAGTAAGGCTAGTTCAAAGGTGTGCAGTAAGGCGGGCAGAATTGAGGTCATGAGTAAAGGGACAATAAGGTTTGAACATTTGGGCTTCTGCAGTAAGAAATGGTTTATCCTGGATTGTTTTTGGTTGAGAAGGATTACTCTAGTAAGACTGAGAGACAGTAAGGTCAAGAACAACAAAGTGGTCCAAACGAAGAACAGAATCACGTGGGATCCTTTGCAGAGTTCAGCGTCCTTTCAGTGTCAAGAACAGGAGTCACGGGTTTTGACTAGATGGTTCCAAGGTGGCATGAAAGTGATTGATTCAGTGAAAGGACGAGAATAATAACGGTTATAATTTTGGGATTGCTTATAAATACAAAGGGTGATGTCCAAGATTGTATGAGATTCTGAACCCACGAATCTTCATTGCTCTGAGTTGAATGCTCGTGCAGTAAGGCTTTCAATGAAGAGAAGTAAAAAGTTGATTGCTGAATATCTGAACCAATAACCTGAAAGTTTGGAAAACTATAAAGGAAATCTGGGATACACTGAAGGTAAAGTATGAAGGTCCAAGTGAGGTAAAAGAGTAAACGATTGAACTTTTGACTGAACAATTTGAACTATATTGCATAAACCCTGAAGAAAGTATGAACGATATGTTCACAAGGTTCACAGAGATTGTGAATGAGTTTGAATCACTCAGCCATTCCTATCAACCAATCGACTTGGTAAGGAAAATTCTTAGAAGCCTTCGAAAGACTTGGAGTGCTAAGGTTACAGCTATCCAAAAAGAAAAGGACTTAAAGAAGTTATCCATGAGTGAATTGATGGGATCCTTGATCACACATGAGAATCTACTGAAGAAATAGGAAGCTGAACAATAACCATTAGAAGTTAAACAGAAAGCATCATAGGTGACTTAACCACTAGAGGTTAAACAAGGTCAAAGAAATCTCTTCAAATGCTTGTGCTTTTTGTAACATTTCTTTCACATGTTAAACCCCATAATTATCAAAAAGCCTAAAATGATCCTGATTGGGTTTGTGCTATGCAAGATGAGCTAAACGAGTTTGAAAGAAGCAATGTGTGGCATGTAGAGCCTAGACCAACTACTCATCCTATCATAGGAACTAAATGGGTTTTCAAAAACAAACTGGATGACAATGGCCTTATCACTCGAAAAAAAGCAAGATTAATGGTCAAAGGTTACAACCAAGAAGAAGAATTGACTATGAAGAGACATTTGCTCCTGTTACTAGATTAGAAGCCATTAGAATGCTAATTGCCTTTGCTACACACAAGAACTTCAAGCTGTATCAAACGGATGTTTAAAGTGCCTTTCTAAATGGCTATCTAATGGAAGATGTTTATGTCGAACAACCCCCTGGCTATGAAGATGTATCATATCTTGATCATATGTTCAAACTTGATAAACCGCTATATGGTCTTAAACAAATCCCTAAGGCTTAGTATGAGTGATTGTCTTAAAGATTGATGTGATTGTTCAGCTTCACCCGCCATCTAATATCAAGGGCATGAGGAGCTTTCTAGAACATGTCGTTTGATTAAGAACTTCTCAAAGATTACCTAGCCTCTGTGCAACTTGCTCGAGAAGGATATACCTTTTGTATTTGATGAAGATTGTCTCAAAGCATCTGAGCACTTGAAAAAGAGGTTGGTAATCACATCGATAATGATCGCCCCTTTACGAGATCTTCCTTTTGAATTGATGTGTGATGCTAGTGACTCGATGAATAGTGCGAATTAAGGACAACACAAGAACAAAGGATTTTCATGCAATTTATTATCCTGGTCGTATTCTCACCAGTGGTCAATTAAACTATGTGATGACAGAGAAAGGGCTTCTAGTAGTGGTGTTTGCATGTGGCATGTTTTGACATCCCTATTTGATTAGCACGAAGGTAATCATCAACATCGATCATTCTGCTATCAAATATCTTGTTAAGAAGAAGGATGTCAAGCCACAATTGATACGTTGGGTATTGCTACTACCAGAATTTGATATCAAAGGTAAGAAAGGCGCTGAAAATCATATTACGGATCATCTTTCTCGTCTTAAGGAGCATGAAGGTCATGATGAACAAAAGTACGAATCAATAAAACCTTCCCCGATGAGCAATTTTTTCGTATTAATGTTGAAAACACGTTTTTGGCTATGTCAATTATTTGGAAAGTGGTGTGCTTTCACTGGACATCTTAGAAGCCAACAAAAATTCTTGTCCGATATTCATCACTATCTATGGATGAGTCTTATCTCTTCAAGAGTTGTGCCGACAAGGTAATTAGAAGATGTGTGTCCAAAGAGGTAATTTTGGATATACTCGTTCATTGTTATTCATTCGAGTATGGTGGTCACTTTGGTGGTAACAAGGCGGCATTTAAGGTACTAATTTCGGATTTCTATTGGTCTACTCTTTTCAAAGATTCTTTTGCATATGTCGGATTTGTGATTGTTGTCATAGGACTGATAACATCTTTTCTAGGAACGAGATGCCCTTGAATGTAATGCTTCATGTAAAACTTTTCAATGTATGGAATATTGATTTCATGGGTCCGTTCTCATCTTCCTTCAAAAATCAATATATCCTTGTTGTGGTATCCTGATTTGACAAAACAATGTAATTATTTCAGATGAAGGTTACAACTCTTAGAGGAGTAAAATTATCTAAATCTCATCATCCCTACAATATGCATTTGATAGGGGAAGAAAAGGATATATAATATGTCACACACAAAGTTAGGTGTGGCTGAGGAGATCCGACAATATAGATCTTAAGTTTGATTATTTTTCTTATATGTAAATGAATAAATAAAGGGAATTACAATAGTTAAGACTCAATTTGATAGATCCAAGGCTATTTGTGAGAAAAGGATATTTTTGTCAAAAAAAAAAAAATAAAGATTATAAGAGAAGTTGCTTTGGATATATCATTTTTAGTCTTGGAAATAGCATTTCCCTAAATAAAATGAAAAGAAATAGTAAATAAAAATCCAAATCATCAAACTTAAGATCTACATTGTTGCATCTCTCTTGCAGACCGAACTTTGTGTGGGACATGTCACATATTCACTTAACCATAAGACAAGATTACGAGGGATTATTGTTTTGTTTTACGTTATAGTCTTACTATTCTAAAACGTGAGAATTTCAAAACGTGATGTATTCTCATCTTATTTATCAAAAAAAAAAAAAAAAAAAAGAGGTGATATTCTAAATTATCATATAGTTATTTTTTTAAGAAAGAAAATATCACATTCCTATTTCTACCCTTTCTAATTTGATATAATTAACTATAAAACCTAATTTTATATCAATTTCTCATCTTGCGGCCACCTCCCTCCTTCCCCACCACCATCCTCACCATCCTTATCGTTGCTGACACCCTTCTCCACTATCACAACTACAAGCATACCATCAACACCTTCCTCTCACACCAAGTCCGTCCCAACCCCACCTTAGTCGCACCATCAACACAAATTCACAATCACTCACAGGCTGAATTTGTAGGTTGAGTTCGTCATAGATCAAGAAAGGATCTAGAAAAGGGACATAATAGCAGTCTTGGAGGTGCCTTTGATAGGGATTGGGGAGGCTCGATGGAGAGGATTACGATGATTAGGATTGAAAATTTGAATGAGATAAGTATGCGAGCAACAACACAATTGAAATGGTAAGGGCACTGTTTGTATTCAATTCGTCTTCGAAGATGAGGGTACATTTCTGGAGCAATAAGACGATGGAACCTGTGAAGGCATTGTTCCCATTCAGTGCACCTTGGTTGATGGTAGCAGCGTACTGGTTGCATTCATCGGGGGCTCTGCTGTTGTCGTAGGCGTACTGTTCACTCCAATAAACGATCAAACTTTTTACGATCTTGAAAATGATGAAATAAGGCTATAAATATTAATTTTTTGGCATAATTTTTTTATTGTAAGAAAGTACGTCTTTTGCTACCGAAATCAAGGGCACTAAATGCCAATAGGAGCTTTGATCACAGTTCGATCATGGCGACGACGATGGCGATAATATTAGCCGTAATTAGGGTTAGGAATAGAATTAGGAATGATGGTTAGCATTAGGATTTTGTGTTTTTTATTGTGAGCTTTTCTTTCTTTCTTTTTTTTTTTTTTTAAAGGATAAAGTTGGATTTCTATAATTTTGTGATGGACTAGTAATTTAGGGAGATGATCCACAGCCAACGTTAGTTAGGAAGGATTATACAGTCTACATTACATAACCGTTCATTTGTGAGATGGACGGCCAAGATTTAAAGAATTTTCGTTACATCCGGGGTTCTTTTTTTCGGAAGGACCAATCCATCCGGGATTCTTTTTCGTGGAAGGCAGTTGGTTTTTTTGGTACATCCTGGATTCTTTTTCCCGAAAGAATCAGTCCATTCGGGATTCTTTTTTCCGGAAGATAGTTGGTTTTTTTGGTATATTCAGGATAAATTGTCATGGTATCCATGTTTCTTTTTATCGGATAAGCCGTTCATTTTTCAAATGGATGGCTGGTCTTTATTGGCTGGTTAAGCTTTCCTAGCCAACATTGGTTGCGGATCATCTCTTAATAAATCAAATAGCATCATATGATAAATAAGTTCTTTTTAAAATAATTATCAATTGGTAATTCTCTCATTCCAAAACAATCTATCAAACACGTTTTAAAGTTATATTTAGGCAAGATGATTATCTAATTATACTTTTTAGTCAAATCTATTATAATTTTAAGTGTGTAATGGGCGATCAAATAATTTCGTTTATCACACAAACTTTGCCATTTTAGAGCAGGAGTTTGGATTAATTTTGCATCTAAATTGAACTCAATGAGCATTTTCTTTCTATCGATAAGACTAAAAACTCAAAGTTACATTTAATATAATATAGTTCCACTTGAATCAAAATGATATAATGGAGGCGAAAAGGAAATGTGAGTTTAGTAAAAAAAAAATAAAATGAATGGTTGAGATTAAATGGAAAAAAATAAATGGTTAAAATTAAAAGATACCTTTTTAATCCTAACCCTTGATTTATGTTGTTTTAATCTCAACTGTTCACTTGACACACATACAGCATGCCACACATTTTCTAAGCCCTATAATGAGCATATAATTATATAAGAGTAAAGTAATTTCTAAATGAACCTTTATTATTATAAACGAGCATTTAAGGTACTCCATCCATCCTAAATTAGTACTATGTACAATACTTATTACTCGTATAAACTTGTAATGGTTATGTTCCCTTCGTCCCATGAAAATTACAACAATTTGATTTTTGATATTATTTCGTACATATTTTGACTAACTTCGTTTTATCATTAGATGACATAAAAATGAAAATTTTTTTATCTCGAGTTATACTACTCAATATAAGAACTATCATTAGCGTTTCAAGAAAATCAATATATCAATATATATTCTTAATTCAGATACCATCTCATGATATGCCATAGTATGTCATATCATGGGATGCCATGATATACCATCCTATATTAATATCTATATATCAATCAATTCAATTATCCTTGAGGGGTTTAATAATAATTTCACTTTCAATATATTTAATAATCAACATTAATAACTATAAATAAAAGAAAAAAACTTTTCATATTTCTTCTTTTGTAGTTAGTAGATATGATTAACCCTTTATATATGTCATGATAAAAAGTATGTGTGTAAATATTTTTATCGTTATTGTAAATTATTGCTAAAAAATAATACGATTAAAAATATTTTACTATAAACAATCAAGAGTTTTTGCCAAAAAGAAAAAAGCCAAAATTTTTTAAATCACATACTATAACAACTTGATCTGATTCATAGTGTGATACGATTAATTTGATATCATGATAATTTCATTCAGATTATATTATAGAATATATATACATTCATATTGTTTACCCAAAAGAAATTTTATGAAAATAATTGACAACATTATCAAACATAAATGAAATATCTAAATAATGTAGAAGTTTTTTTAATAATAAACTTTTTATATCCATGTTGTTCCCTGCGCATGTGTAACGCTTCGACTTTCCCGATCTTTTCATCACAAGCATATTAATGATTCATCATAGTCACATAAGCACATTTAACATCACGTAACAACGCTCAAAACAACACGTTAATCTACACTTCAGACATTATTTATGCCATTTACTACTATCGTACTCTTTACAGTATGACAATCAAGACTTTCATATATAATAAACTGAGATAATGACATTGTGACACGACAGCTCTCCAGTCCAACTCACGTACTACTGCACTCAACAGTTCACACAAGATTCTGTTACACTTACCAACACTTTCATATCAAACAAATTGAGACAATGACACTGTGACACAACAGATTCCTAGTCCAAGGCTCACGCATTGCTACACTCAGCAGTTCACTCAAGACTCTGTTACACTTACCATCATATCAATCACACAGAGACTGCAGACAATAGATTCCTTCAATGTTATAACAGTGTCCTTGGCGAGACTTATTCAATTTCATAAGTAAGCTCTCTTCAACTTTAGCAAAAGAGACATCCGTAAAGGGAATCAGCCAAACCGGAGCCTAGTGACTCTTACAGTGAGATACCCTCATACCAAAATGACCTCAGAGTGTCGTTGAAAGAATGTCACCACCAAGTTAGTGTATAACACAAACGACAGAAACAATGCTCTTTATGTTTTATACCAAGTTGTTACCTCACCAATTTATGGATTTACACTCCTTTCACATATTCATCCTCATTATATCAGCAAATAAGACATAACACACACCATGCAACAACACTCCACAGCACTCAGTATTTAGCATACAACATTTGTAGTCATTATTTTACGCCACCCATATTTAGTGACTACGTACAAAGATTTCAATGCATATTATTATACTCACGGTATAATAATACGCATCGTCATACACAATACATGTAAATATTACCTTTTACCATAATTCTTCGTATGCACACGCTCAACCTCATCCTTAAGTGACAACAGGCAGTGTCTCTGAGTCCTATAATATAATACGATTCACATATTAATACATTCCCTTGTAAATGTTTGTTCATATTATAGTGTTAAGCATATTTATTTGTATTTCTTGAAAAACCGTCATATAAATATTATGAGGTGATGCTGAGTTTTATACAAGCCTTTCATACTTATTTTGATTATCCATGATGATGATTTTATATATTTATCATCATTAGATGTGTTTGTGAACATTTGAAGTTGTTACGGGGTCAAAATGGATCATTCTCGGATTTTGTTCAACATGACCATTTGACACATTTAAATCTATAACTTGTCGTATACAACTCCAAAAATTATTTCGTAAAATTGTACATAAACTTAATGACCATCCTCCGTACTTATTTATGTTACAAATTTAATGATCACCATCTTTTCTCTACACTTGTTACACTTGTTTCACTCTTAGGAAATCAAAGATTTAAGTAACAAACTCTTATAATAATTACTACAAAAAAAGTACTTAACGACGGAAAAAATCCGTCTCTAACGGAAAAAATCCGTCGCTAGCAAATATTAGCGACGGAACTGTCCGTCGCTAAAATCCTCGCCGCTAAACACAAAATAGCGACGGATCTGTCGCCCATATGTAAAAAACTAGCGACGGACAGACTTTTCGTCGCTAGATGTGTAATTCTTTAAAATTATGAAAAGTAATTAAATTATTCTTTGTTAGAGACGGAATCCGTCGCTAAGGTTAATAAATTATCAAAAGATTTTAGCGACGGATTCCGTCTCTAAGATTTTAAAATGAAAGTTGATTGTTAGAGACGGAATCCGTTGCTAAAATCTTTTGATAATTTATTAACCTTAGCGACGGATTCTGTCTCTAGTTGTGTAATTATTAAAAATTATAAAAAATAATTAAATTATCTTTTTTTAGAGACGGAATCTGTCGCTAAATAAATCAAGTTAAATTCACACCTAGCGACGGATTCCGTCGCTAATGTTACTATTTTCAAAACATGTTAGCGACGGAATCCGCCGCTATATGCCATTCGATTTAAAAAAAATAAAATAAAATACAGAAACCGCAGCAAAATCCCTGTATTAAATTACAATGAAACTAAAAATGCATTTTATTACAATGTTTGATAATCATAATACAATTTATTCGATAAAGTCTATATTCAAAGTCCTGATAATCCTATATCTCTCTGCTCGGGAGGGCATGCATCGTCGTCTGGTGGAGGAGG
>JAOVYX010009680.1:0-34320 GCA_035668315.1 Drosera spatulata | reverse complement strand
CAATTTAGACAATTTAAAGGGAATAAAAACAAACGTTTAGAATAACGAAATGATGTGTGATTTCATACACATCAATACACAAGAAAGGAGATTGAGGCTATTGGAGCCAAACTTAGAAGGATGCAGACTGAGCAACAACTGAGTACATCTACTGCGATCTTACTGACAATAGGAACTACTGTAGCAGAAACATTTACAATGGCTATCATTCCTGTTCCTATTGCAGGAATGGAATTGGTTGTTGTTTACACTGACCAGCCCTCAACTGCATCAGAAGCATGGGCCACAAAACCAACCACAACAACGCAATCTCTAGAAAAGGAAGAGATCATGAAGGCATTACAGACCGTCCAGGCCATACAAGAAAAGGTTCTGGAACACAGAGTCAAGATTAATGAAATGCAGGACAAGCCTCAGAAAGAAGCAATGATCCAACAGTATATCAAGGAACACAAACTTCCAATCAAAAGGAAGTCCAAGGCTCCAAGACCAACGCCTATTCCCTCAGGGCCAACTACAAGATACAGAATCAATGCAGATGGCACAAGGACAAAGATTGGGGTAATTGATGACATGACAAATGAAAGTTCTACAATGATTACAATAATATAGCCTAGAGGGGGGTGGATAGGCTAAGTGATCAATATTCGATTCTAATTAAAAATCTCGAATCCAACACAGCGGAAACTAATAAGTTGTAGTTCTAACTGGCAATTCTTGAATTGATTATTAGTTGTTGAATGAACACACAAATTCAATCGGCAGGAAATGTAAAATGGACCCCAGATACAACGTGGAAAACCCTAGTTCAGGGAGAAAAACCCATGAAACAGCACAACAAATCCAGCATCACAAAACGGATTACAAAAGGTTTCCAAGTTCACCTTTCAACCTTTGAGTTTTCGTGGATCACTCAGCAAACCTTGATACCACACCAAATCAAGATCACAACTGATTTACAAAAGGTTTTCAGGTTCACCTCTCAATCTCTGAGTCTTCTGGATCACTCAACGAACCGTTATCAAGAAAGAATGAAAGTATCTGTAAACTCACAAAACTATGGAGAATGTAGAAATCTCCAAAGATGAAATCTAATCAATCAAAGATGATGATGGACTTTAGAAAATCCCCAACTGTAGAAGTCGAACCGTCATAGGGAAAATCGAAAGTGGATGGTTCTTGAATCTTAAAGCTTGTAGTTGAGATGAATTCGCAAGGAGAGTACATGCGCTGAAGAATGAAAGAAAATAATTTTGTTATCTTCTCAACTGAATCCTCCATCCGCCATTTATAGATCCTGAATGTTGTGGAAAAAATAAAACAGATTGTACGGACATTCAGATCTTTAGTTTCTCATTTGTCTTCACATTTGTCTTTGATGAAGTCTGTTGAATTCGTCCATGGTAAAACCGCAGTTTGATGTAGTGCCGAAGTCTGTTAGCCTTTTTCCAACACTGTAGTCTGTTGAATCTCTTCAACCCAAAAGTCTGTTATCACAAATCAGAGTCTTCTAATTTCTTCAAGACTTTGCTAAGCATATATCATAGAACTCTGAAACACCGTAATCAGAACAGTCTTCCCAGAACAAAGACATACAGTAAACTTCCCAATCTTCATCTGAACTCTATTCCATGAGCAATGAAACTCTGATATCTTGAAGTCTTCTCAGTCAGTCTGATTTACTCAGTACTTCCAACGAAGTCCTTTCTCCTTCAGAACCTTGACTCTCTCAAGAACTTGCTAGGACTATCAAATGTCCAATAATTAAAGATATAGAGTCTAATAGCAGATAATATGCATAGAGTATAAACAAGTATTTTGACACAAGAAATCATAAATAGTGACAGACAAAGTAATCAAAGCATAAGGTCTGATCCACCTCTTCAATTAGGCATAAAGTCTAATTCACTTCTTCAATAGAGACGATAATCAAGCAACTGGTTCTGATTCAAAGGATGGAAACGAACAAGAAAAAGAGGCCGACTGAACAATACGTACTGTTTAGTGGGGCTCTAGAGATTAAAGACTCAACCCTCAAAACAAGAAGGCATAAACAGGCACAACTGCAACATGTTGAGTTGGTGCGCACTCTTGAAGTGGAGGCAGAATTGAAAAGATTTGTTGGCAAGCATGTCCAGACTGTAACCTTGGAGATTTATGATTATCTGTCAAGACCAACAGTCGGCAAAGCACCATCACTAGAAGATGATGATGGTTATGATGAATTCCACAGCTAGAATACCATGATGATGATGACATCATTGATGAAGGTGGTGAGGAAGGAATCAAGTAACAATCAACAGGAGAACCATCTGCTGCAGAAGAGCAAGGAGCAGAGTCTCCTGTAGCCGAGTCTCCAGCAGCAAAGCCTATACCATCAGAATCAGTAGAAAAGGAGAAAACTAGAACATAAAAAGCAGACGACAGCGAAGTGTCAATAGAGATAGTCACAACAACAGAACCAACAGCAGAGAGATCACCAACAAAGGAGAGACTCTCAACAGCATCACCAATCAAGGATGCAGTAGAGCCTGTCATAGAAGGAACTACTGCAGACTGTGAGCAGATCACTAAGGAAGCAGAGTTTACTCAAGTTACAACACTTGATCTCACTTCCACGCAGGTAGAGAAAGAGATTATTGTAGAGGATGAATTGCTGGAAACAACCTCACTGCCAAGAGAAGAGCAGATTACAGCAAAAAGAACCTTCAAAGGTGTCACTCTTGAAGAAATCAAAAAACATTTGATGAGTGACACTCCCTTTGGCTAGTAAAACATGCAAGATCAAGATATATCCCCACTAAACCTGGTGTTTTCACCCCTATCTTCATTTGGAATAGTATAGACTAGAGCAGATCCGCCATCAGTAGGCTTCGCTCAAGGCCTACTCTATAGTGGTACATCTGACACTTAGATGACACCCCAGACTGCAACTAGAAGTTTGAGGCAAGCCCTTGTAGACGTCAGAATGACACCACTTCATGAAAGGCTATCCTCTACTGCAAGAACAGTGGCCGAAACTGAACCTATTTATCTGCAGTCTGGGTTAGCTGGAGAGCAGACGGAAGGAGACGATGGATCACGAGGCTGATGAGGACGTCGATCAAGCGGGTTGCTACCGCACTGATACTTCTGCGACAGTCGCTAGATCAACTGTGTCAGCTCGTCAATACGTGCTGTCGACACTGCATTGCTCTCCTTCGACTCAGTGAATTCACGTGGATCGACCGAGGAAGATCCCTTTCCACTTAAGTCAACTCTTCGATCAAAGATTGCACGTAAACATCCGGGTTCCTCTTCGGACTCTTTGACAATGGAATGATCATAGAAAGCATAATGTATGGAGTCTTCATGCATAGCCCCGATGTAAGATTATACGGAGTCAGCATCACAGGCCAGCATGAGTACTCATCCCCGGACTTTTTGAAAGGAGCAAACTCATCGGTGCATAACCCCAAACGAACGTTCCGAGGTTCATCAGAGAACCAAGGATACTCATCCAAATGTTTCGACGCTTCACTGTTTGAGGGATGTGACATCATGTCCTCAAAACTTTGGTTACTGACGAGCCAAGACATCGCCTCGACTACGCTCTTGGTTGCATACAAAAGTTGTAACCTTGGGGTGATGGGGAAGTAACGCAGCACCTTCTGAGCAAAGCGCTTCTTACCTCAAATCCTTGTACCTTCGTTCCCCACTGTTGGAACACTTCTCCAAGTTCTCTGCATCCTTCAAGAACAACATGCAACCATTGGGGCATACGTCTGGCTTCTTAACAGGAAGACGGATGCCCCTCATCAATCGATTAGTGGAGTACAATGTGTCCGTCATCAGATTGTCTTCTTGACAAATATCTTTCAATAACGTCGCAATGGCATCAGTCGCCTTGTGCGGTATGTTGTACTCACACTTGATGCTCAACAACCTGGAAGCAGCCTTCAATTGGGACACTCTGTAACTAGGATACAAGGGCTCCTTAGCACCACTCAACATATCAAAGAAAAGCTTGGAAGTACGCAGCAGACTGTCATCGAAATCCTCCATCGTCTCATGATCTACAACCCTGGAAAAACCAGGCCCAAATCCATCCAGAATGATATCCTGATACGGATTTGAGCACATCGTTATTAAGGCTTTCGCTCGCTCAGCCTCACCTTATTGTGTCCATATCCAATAGTTGGATGCAAACCCCCATTCATACAAGTGCACTATCACGTCATCCGCCGTTTGATATATCCTATTATGGCACTTGACACAAGGACATCTCAAATGTCCGGGATAAATGAAAATCTGGTTCGTAAGAGGGACAAGGAGGAATCCGTGCACACTCATTCCCACTCAGTCAGCCTCGCAGAGGACTTGAGAAGTCTTCTCAACTCCAGGTCGGCCGTCAACCGCCCCCGAGAGGAACCGAAAAGGGTGGAGGCAACCCCAGACTCTACCCAGGAGTTGAAGGAAAGGGTCGAGGAGCTCTTAAAGCTAATCAAGGAGGCTCCTCTAAACCCAAAGCACGAAGCCGGTGTGAGGATGAAAACACCTTTCACCCCCGAGATCAACAGGGAGGTCCCCCATGACAAATTCAAGATGCCCACCACAGAGTCTTACGACGGGATGGGGGACCCCTTCGACCACATCCAAACCTTATGGACCTCCATGAACCTGTGCGGGGCATCGGAGGGCATCATTTGCAATGCCTTTCCGATCTCACTCAGGCATCCAGCTCGGGGGTATGGTTCAACGGACTTCCCTCAGGATCCATTGGATCGTTTGAGGCGTTAGTTAAGGCATTCACCGCCAAGTTCATCAATAGCCAAAGGATCCAGTTCACCTCTGAACATCTCTATGAGGTAAAACAAAGATCGGGAGAAAGCCTGAGGAGCTACGTTCAGAGGTTCAACTCTGAAGTCGTCCACATCGATAAGGCGAAGGACTCCGACATTTACCGAGCTCTAGTCCGAGCACTGGAGAACAGGAGCCTAGCCCATGACCTGAGCCTCAAGCGCCCTTGGACGTATATCGCCCTGCTGGCCAAGGTCAGCCAGCATGTGTCCGCTGAGGCTAAGATGGCCATCCAAGACCGCTTCAGAGGCCTAACAAAAGGGGAGTCCAGCTCGACGAACTGGAGGTCAGCACATGACCGACTTGGTAAGAAGGTGCTTTCCTCAAGTCGGGAAAAGAAGAAAGAGAAGAAAGGAAGAAAGGATCCTACTTACCCTTGGCATACCCCACTTAACACTTCCCCCCTTGGTATACCCCACTCAACACTTCCCGAGAAGAGAACCTCCTCCAAACTAACCCGGAGAAGCAACGCTCCCGAGGAGGCAATCGAGACACCTCCCGTTATTGCCTATATCACAAAGATCATGGCCACGATACGGAAAAGTGTCGCCACCTCAGGGATGCCATTGACGATCTGATCATGAGGGGGGCCCTGAAAAGGTTTGTGGCGGACCAGTCCCGACTTCTAGAAAGATCACCACAAAAGGACCCGTTCCCCGGCCATAGAAGAAGAATTAAGGGTCGAGGCAGAGGCCGAGAATCAATGTCATCTCGGGAGGATTCATCCCGTCTCCCCCCACGCACAGTCTCGGCCTCCCTGAGCTCAATCTCAACAGGTTCGGGGCGTAAGAAGAAAAGAACTCGAGAGGATCAGGAGGTCACCTTCCACCCGAAAAAACGGTTTAGGAATCTCCTTCTCCCATGACTATGCTCGGGTCCTGATCCTCCATATTGGAGAATTCGACATAGACAGGATGCTGGTGGACAGTGGCTCCTCCGCCGTTGCCCTGTACTACTCCACATTCAAGAAGATGGGGCTGGAAGACAAGGACTAAAAGCCGTTTAAAACCCCTCTGGTCAGGTTTACCGGAAACTCGGTCTTTTCCATAGGGTATGTCTCCCTCCTGCTAGTCCTCGGGGATGAAGGCACCAACCGGACGGCAACCCGAGTTGTTGACTTCCTAGTGGTGGACCTCCCCTCGGCAACCCGAGTTGTTGACTTCCTAGTGGTGGACCTCCCCTAGTGGCCAACCCTGGTGAACCTGAGGGTGGTCGTAGCCCCCTGCTACCTGAGCCTGAAGTTTCCGACCCTGAACAGGAAAGGCCAGATGAAGGGGAGCCAGAAGGAATCCTGACGCTGCTGTGACGCCACAGTCAAGCAGAAAGCGAGCTCGGGACTTGAAGCTTTCCCCTTGTACCTCGACCCCAGGGACTAAGTTGAAGGTCCCGAGCCCATGGAGAATGTAGAAGTCGTCCTTCTAGAGGATGGGAACATGGACGGAACCGTCCGCATCGAACTAAAGGAACCAATCCGAGAAGAGCTAATCCAGTTCCTAAGTAGAAAGTCGGACGTCTTCACCTGGGAGCCAGAGGACATGCCAGGAATTGACCCTAGCATCATAGTTCATATACTCTCAGTGGAACCCAAGGCTCATCCCATAAAGCAAAAGAAGAGAAAGCTTCGCGCTCGAGAGGAACAAGGCTATTGCCGAAGAGGTGACCAAGTTGCTGGCGGCAGGCTTTGTTAGGAAAGTCTCGTACCCCAAGTAGTTGGCCAACGTGGTGATAGTAAAGAAGGCAAACGAAAAGTGGAGGATGTGCGTCGATGTTACCAACCTGTACAAAGCCTGCCCGAAGGATTGCTATCCATTGCCCCGAATTGACCAGCTTGTGAATGTCACGTCAGGGTACGAACTCCTATCCTTCATCGATGCATTTTCAGGCTATAACCAGATCCAAATGGCACTTGAAGACAAGGTCAAAACATCCTTTATCACTGAAGGAGGGACCTATTGCTACAAGGTCTTGCCATTCGAGCTCAAGAATACCGGGGCCACCTATCAAAGGTTGGCAAACGAAGCCTTCAAACCGCTGCTAGGAAAGACCATGGAGGTCTATGTGGATGACATGCTGGTCACATCCTTGAAGTCCGGCACCCACGCTGCTGACTTGGAACAGACATTCTAAGTCCTCAGGAACTACAACATATGCCTCAATCCAGCGAAGTGCACTTCCGATGTGAAGTCGGGAAAATTCCTGGGGTACATGATCACAAGTCAGGGCATTGAAGCCAACCCAGCGAAGGTCGATGCCGTCCTGGACATGCAACCTCCACACACCAAGAAGGAAGTCCAGAAGTTAACAGGTTGCCTAACAGCACTCGGGAGATTCATCTCCTAGGGCTCAGAAAGGACCTTGCCCTTTTTTCAAAGCGCTGAAAGACGCCACCTCGGGACTGAAGTGGACCCTGACTTGTCAAAAAGCCTTCGAAGAACTCAAAGCTATCTTGGAGAAGTGCCCTTATTGTCAAAATCAAGGGACGAGGAAGAGTTGCTGGTCTATCTCTCCGCCTCAGACGACGCTGTTTTGGTAGTCCTGCTCAGGGTAGAGGGGAGCAAGCAGATACCGATTTACTTCGTGAGCAAAGTGTTATATGATGCCGAGACTCAGTAACCTCCGATAGAAAAGCTGGCCTTAGCACTAATGAGTGCGTCAAGGAAGCTTCGTCCTTACTTTCAGGCTCACCTCATTATAATAGTAACTGACCAGCCTCTGAGGCAGGTCTTGTACAAGCCTGACCTCTCACGAAGATCAATCAGATGGTCCTTCGAGTTGAGTGAGTACGATCTGAGTTATAAACCTAAAACTACAATCAAGGCGCAAGCTTTAGCCGACTTTCAAGTTGCGTATCTGTTTTCCGATGGCCCGACCTAAGAAACTCGGGAAGACCAGAAAAACCCTGGAGGATCTATACCGACGGATCCTCAAACGTACGTGGGGCAGGAGCTGGGGTACTCCTGATCACTCCCATAGGATGGGAGCAGCCTTGCGCAATTGAACTCCAGTTCTTTGCCACCAACAACTCGGCCGAATACGAAGCCCTGATCTCGGGACTTCAGCTAGTCCGACATCTTGGTGCCTCAGCGGTAGAAGCCTACACTGACTCTAAGCTGGTAGTGGAACAAATGAATGGCCAATGTGAAGTTGGGGATGCCATGAAAGGACACTGGGCAGGTAAAAGACTAGCTCGGGAACTTCCTGTCGTCCACGTGCAGCAAATTCCCAGGGGGAAAACGTGGTGGTCAACCGTCTCAGCCGCTGTACTCAAACAGGAGAAAAGCCAGGCAAGCTCAAATATTACACCGAGATAGTTGCCTCCCTGAGGTCAGAACAAGTCACGAGAAGAGAGGCGCTCCCTTTGCACGTTAGCCAGTAATGGATGGACGACATCCAGGCGTACATCCTCGATGGGACGCTCCCCGATGATGGTCGATAACCTATACAAAGGAGCATACTCCTTTTCTCTTCTCAAGTGCGTTTCCAGGGAAAAAGGCTTGGCCATACTGACCGAGCTGCACGGAGGGTACTACAGAAACCATCATGGGAGAGGATCTCTAGCCCATAAATACCTGAGACAAGGATACTACTGACCGACCTTACGAGCCGACTCTGCCTACCTCGTGAAGCACTGTGATTGGTATCAACGAACCGCCAACCTCATCAATGCGTCCACCTCCTAGCTCACCACTATAGAAGCCCCGTGGCCATTCGAGCAATGGGGAATCAACATCTTGGGTCATTTTCCCCTCGCAACAGTATAGAAAAAATTCGTAATGGTGGCCGTGGAATACTCCACAAAGTGGGCCGAAGCCGAGACGGTGTCCAAGATAACTGACCAAGCCGCTACAGACTTTGTCTGGAAGTCGGTGGTTTGCCGGTTCCGGGTGCCTCGAGTTCTAATCTCAGACAACGGAACCCAGTTCAAAGGCAAAGGCTTCACAACATTCTGCTCAAAGCACGGGATTAAGCAAAGGTTCACCTCGGTCAAACACTCGCAGTTCAATGGGCAGGTAGAGGCTATGAACAAAGAAATAAAAAAGCCCCTCTCCAGAAGGTTAACCGAAGCAAAAGGAAGATGGGTCAAAGAACTCCCTGAATCCCTATGGGAATACCGAAAGACCCCGAAAAGGTCCACCGGAGAATCCACATATGCCCAGCCTTCGGTATGGAAGCAGTGGTCCCTGTGGAGATCGGGCATCCCAGCCCAAGGATGATGAGGTTTCTATCCAAAAAGAACCCGCACCTAATCAGGGAAGAGCACGACTTCATGGGGGAAAGAAGGAAAACCGCACTGACCAAAGCCCAAGCTTACCAGCAAAAGATATCTCGATATTTCAACAAAGGAGTCCGGAAAAGGTGGTTCGAACTCGGTTACCTGATGCTCGGAAGGGCCGAGTTTGAAGTTCGCCAAGATGGGGGAAAACTCGCGGACAAGTAGGAAGGACCTTACCGAGTTAGCGTTATATTAACTCAGGGGGCATACAAGATCTCCAGCCTCAATGGAGACCCAGTCCCGAGGATCTTCAACGGGGACGACCTCAAATTCTATCACCCATGACAGGCAATAAAGGGAACCCGACTCGGGAAACCCAGAAAGTGGGGAAATTTGCCACAAAGGGAACCCAACATAGGAAGCCTAGAAAGCCACAAGAATGACTAAGGGGAACCCTAATTGGGAAGTCTAGAAAGTCTGGATTAGACTTTGAAAAGTCATGTAACTCGATTTGAAACGTGTAACCCGATTTGTCGGATTCAATAAAAACAAGTCAGTGGTGGATGGTCCGAACCTAAAACACTACCAAAGGTTCAAAACTTAACAACAGAAAAGAAAGACACGCCAAGTCGAAAAAAGCACATCAGTGCGGGAAGCAAAAATTCATTAACTTGGAAAGAAAGGATACAAAGGGTCGGACCTCGGGACAGACCCTCGAAGTCCGAGTTCCTAAACTCCTACATTACAAAACTAGTTCAGTTCAGAGGGACCCGAGGTGCCAACCTTGTCCACGTCAGATGAAGCCTCAGCCGTCTCCTTCTCCTTCTCGGCAGCCTCCCATGCAGCCTCCTCCTCCTCAGTGAAGGCTCGGCCCTTCTCAACCCACCTGCTCGGGCAAGAGACAAGCTCGATAAAGGGGAGCTCGAACAAGAACTTCTTCTCCCCTGAAGCTTGGAGGTTGGCCTCCTCGAATTCGAAGATCTCCTTGAAGGCCATCTCGCATTCTATATTGAAGCCCTTCTCGGGGAACTTTTCCTTGATCTCCTTTTGAGCATGGAAGGCGACCTTGGCCGACTTCAGCATTTCGTCGAGATCATGGTAGCCCTTGTCAAGCTCCACTGCCTTCTCACCGAGGCATTTAATCTCATCGTCCCGAGCGAAAAGGACTGCCATAACTTCCTTGATGGTTCTGTCTTGGCCGGACACCCTCAGATGGGCAGCAGCGAGCTGGGCCTCAGCCTCCTCCTTGGCCGACTTGAGAGCTCGGATCTCAACCTTCGTTTGGTTTGCTATCCGGGAGGATGCCTCCCAATAGTAGGCCAACTCGGAGCATCGGGAAACAGCCTGCAAGGGCCGGCAAAGTCAGGTCAGTAAGTTAACCAACCTTGGGAGAATGAAAAATGAAAACGGGAGTAGAACACTTACCCGAAAAAGGTCGTTGAACGTTTGTCGAGCAAACTCAACTCAGCTCTGCCTGGCATACTCCTCCCTGTCCTTGGGGAGGACCATGCTGAGCATGGCCTTCCGAGACACGAAGTCGGGAGAATGGCATGAGGTCTTCGGGGTGTAGTACCAATATGGCCGAAAGCATTGCGCGGGAGGGAAGGAAGTGGTGTAGATAATTCCCTCGAAGGGCTCGAAAGAGGTTGTCTGGGCCCCCATCCTCGCGTAGATCTCCTTCTCCATCAGGCCGACCATAGATTTCAGGATGCCATCGGTGGGGGGACGAGAATTCAGTCGAGGTACCTCAAGCACCTCCCCGAATCCTTCCCGAGTTCCCATCTAAGTGGAGGACTCGGGAACATCCCTTGCTAGGAACCTCTGCACCGTTCGCTTGACGCGTTTTGTCCTTGGGCCTACAGCAACCTCAGTAGTAGGGGCCATGCCCTATATCTCTGCCCCGACCTCAGCTGGGGCCTCGAGGTCGATAGGGGCAGCAGCGGTAGGAGGGGTCGACTAGGGAGACGGGCGCTTGGCCGCCCACTTTGCCTTCATCTCAACAATTGAAACCATCTTCGCAGGTGCTGCAAAACAAAATCGGAGTTCTGTCAGAAATAGTCCCAAATCAGTACTCCCAAGTTAAAGAAAAACAACAAGGTTGGGACCCACCGAAGTCGTGGTTCACCAACTCCTCCTCTGTCAGAATGTCCCCGCAAAGGAACATCTTCTTCTCCTCTGGGGACATTTTCCCCCTCACCAGAAGGTTATAAGCCTCCATCTTGATGTCACTCATCTCAGGCTTTTTCAAGGCCTTGATGTTCGGGCTTTCAATCCACCGACTCCGGAAAGGCCAAGCTAGCCCGTCTATACACGCAGTCAGGAGGAAGCTGGATGCTCTTCGGGAATTTTTCTCACGAGTTTGAGGTAAGGGAAAGAAGCCAGGCTCAACCACCCAGTTCTATTTTGAATTATGTTGAAGAAGTTGAAGAAAAGCTGAGGTGAGAGAACGGACTCGGGAACCCCGACCTTGAGGACGGCAAGGTAGAAGATGGTTATTTGCCATACCGCATTGGGCATGAACTGGATAAGGCAAAGACCCATGAAGTAAAAAATGGATTGTATCAATGGATGGGGAGGGAACCGAAACCCTCCATCCATGGTGTTAGTATAAAATGGAAGGAACTCGGGGTCAAAAGAGGACAAGATTCTGTGTTTTTTCCGATGGAGATAGAATTCAAAGGACTCCTCAACTCGGTAGGAATCAGAAAGAAGAAGGGCAGAAGTGACAATAAGGGAGGTAAGACACTTGTTGGGACGTCTGGGAATGGACCACCCCCTTCCCCACTGGGCTTTTGGCAGGAAGGCCCAAACGCCCAAATGCTTTCGGCAGGAAAACTGGAAACCCACCAATCGGAGGCCACCACATCATCCACACCATTAGGGTTCCTTCATTGACTGATAGGACGATTCAACTCTACCATCAAAGCGCCGTCATCATTGCCAATCCCGAATTTCGAGGTCAACCGAGATTCAACCTTATCCATTCCTAGATAGATAAGGACCGACTCGATCAAATCCTCAGAGGATGCCAAGTCCGTCAGCTGAACTCCCAATCGAAGACTGAGAGCCCCCAAAGGTCAAAGGGATCAAAGTTAAGAGGGCTGGAATCCCGACCTCACTGAGCTCCTGACCTGGGCTCTCTAACTCGAGATCCTAAAGGTCACATGGGTCAGAGGTCTGAGGGTTGGGGTCCTGACCTTACTGAGCCCCCGACCTGGATTCTCCAACTCGGGACCTAGAGGGCAAGTGTTGGTACAAAATAACCATGATCCAATGGGCTAAAAGCCCAACAAAGGGCCTAACATAATCAAGCCATGAGCCAATGGGACAAGGCCAAGTGACGTCTTATCAATGGCTAAGTCCCGCATCGACTAAGATGGTGACAAGAATCCATCATGGAGAGCTTGATTAATGCTCTATAACTATCCTTATTTATTACCCACAAAGGTAAACTCTCTTTGGACCCCAACTCTGCCATTTCAGTTATTCGGACAAATACTGACTTAGGCATCGGAGCTGGTCCCAGAGGATCTCACCTCGGGCCTGACTAACCGAGCTTGTTGTTTTTGATCCGTGTAGGTTATTGTGCCCAGACCAGGCCCAAATTCACTAATCCAGGAGACCCCAACCTGGGCCCAAGGAGGTCAGGCCCAACTTTCGAACTCGAACCCACAATTCCCAACTTTGACAACAACACAAATCATCCAAACCAATCTCCGACAAAACAGCCAAAAGTCCCAAATCCTCTAAACAACCCAAATCATCCAAACAACCTCCAAATCAACCCAACATTCAACAATAATTAAATCGAAGATTTAGAAATTCACTTTAATGAATCAAACGTCATTAAAACAATGCATCCAAGCAATCAACCATCTAAGAAACCTACAACAATGCATCCCCAAAACATAATCATTTAAACAACCTCCAACAATTCATCCATACAACCACGAATCGAGACACACTCTCGACCCCTCCGATTACTTCAATACCAACCAAGGTTCATCAAATCAAAGTCTAATACTCTAAATAAGATATCAAACACAAAATTAATCTAAGATAAATTAATTTTTAAGTTAGGGTTTGAGAAACTATACTTTATCAATTCAAAGATTGAAGACTATGCGATGGTGGTGAGAGTGGCTAACCGACGATAACTGTCCTGCTTGAATTTCTGTTGGTAGATGTGGAAGCAGGCAAGGGATATAGGGGGATAAGGCTAGTTGGTGGTGGTGGAGGCTGGAGGGTATGGTGGTGGAGGTGATGGTGATGGTGGTGGCAGAGCTACGGCGAGATGGGGCAAGATGGTGGTGGTGTTGGTGGCGACTAGAAGGTGTACTGGTAATGGCCGTAGGGTGTGGTGGTGGCGGTTGGCTGGATGGAGGAGTAGTGGCGAGATCTGGACGGAGTGTTTTGGTGCGCTTTACTGTGCAGAGAACACGATTCTGAGATCTGGAATTGGGGGTATCGTCGAAGTTAGCAACGGACTTAATTTTTCGTCGCAAATTTGCGATAGACACTCTCTTTTAGTCGCTATTTTGCGATGCAAAATTAAGTCCGTTGCAAATTTGCGACGAAAATATATCTGTCGCTAAAGTTATTTTACGACGAAACTACTACTTTTTTGTCACAAATTAGCGACGGAAAATTTTAGTGTTGTCGCTAATACAGTGTTTTTTTGTAGTGGGACCAAATGCTTGAAAGTTTGACTGGTCATTCACATTACTATTTTCTCGATGGTTATTCCATGTATAATCAATTTTTTTATCACCCCAGATCATCAAGAGAAAACCACATTTACATATCCATTTGGGGCATTCGCTTATCAAAGGACGCCCTTTGGTTTGTGTAATGCCTAGCTACATTTCAAAGATGCATGATGTCTATCTTTTCTAACTATATTGCTCATATGATAGACGTCTTTATGGATGACTTCCCAGTCTATGGTGATTCTTTGATTATTGCCTCAAAAACCTAGAACTCGTGCTTGATAGATGTGTAATTCTCAGAGTTACAATAAATAGCCTAGAGGGGAGGTGAATAGGATATTTTAAAAATTTTCTTCTCAACTTAGTGTAGTCTTGTCTTGGTTTGTATGCACTAGGTCTACTGCAAACTTGCAGAACTAGTAATTCTAAGATATGAAATGAAATGAAATTGAGTCCTTTGGACTTTGTCTCTTTTATGTCCAAGGTATATTCTAGCAATTATAAGACATGAAATGAAATATAGTAAGAGACACAATGATTTATACTTGTTCAGATAATCGTTATCAAATGACCAAAAAAGGCTTAGTCTAGTCTTCCCTTGGTGTCCAGTGTAGTCAAGCCCAGAGGTGTGCTCACTTTCTCTTTGGTTTTGGCTTACCAAGAAACACCTTAAAAGTTTACAACTTGCTAAGGAATGAACCTAGGACCTTGCACAAATCAACTAATGACTCTGTTACAGCTTGTGTTTTTGAGGTAGACTAGTGAACTTCTTCCTTCAAATTTCAACCATAGCTCTTGAGAACGATTGTCAACCAATTTGAGAAAGTTTTCAGCTTACAAATGAATCTCATAACCATTATCAACCTTCTCAGAATGAAAACAATCCCTTTTTATAGGGGTGAGAAGATTAGAACTCGTGAGTGTATTGTATGACATTGACAGCTGTCTGTTTGTCCCCTGTATAAATCCTTAGTGAAGTTGACAGATTCCCTCAAAAAAGTCTTCAACTGCGTACTGATTTTCAAAACTCAAATCTTTGATATGACCATTTCCTAGATCCTTATCCAATCACCAACCAGCTCAACTGCATCCCTAGTTTGCTTCACTTTTGCCTCTGCTACAAGGCAGCTCTGTTGCACCCAGTCTGTTGCATTGTGACTTGCCTTGATTCTGGGACTTCGATCCTAGATCCTCAGAGATTTGTGGTATTTTATTGTCCATCTTCATTCCAGTTACTCATCTAGAAATTTTTGAAGTAGTCTGCATCCAAGTGATCCACATTGGTTCTTCCAATTGTGATTGCTTGCTGCTCTACTGCAAGCTTTCTAGACTGCAACTCACTATCCTAGTTCTTAACCTAAGTAACTAACCATGAACATCTCGTACTCTAAATTTTTTTCATCAACTTTTGAATAATTGCAGGGATTGCATATTCCTAACAAGATGCATAGAAACGAACCTTGTACTTAAATTCGAAAAGTGTCATTTCATGATAAAGCAAGAGATAGTTTTGGGTCATATAGTCTCTTCAAGGGGACTTGAAGTTGACCAAGCAAATGTTGAAGTTATTTGCTCACTCCCTTATCCTTCATCTGTGAGAGAAGTACGAGCATTTTTAGGTCATGCGGGATTTTACCCCAAAGATTTCTCAAAGGTTTCACAGCCATTGTGCAACCTCTTGCAAAAAGACGTTGTCTTTTATTTTGTTGATGATAACAAAGCTTCCTTTGATGCTTTGAAAGAGGAGTAACATGTCCAATTCAACAACCTCTTAGTTGGAACTTGCCCTTCGAAATTAGATGTGACATAAGCGATAAAGTTGTATGGGCAATTCTAGAACAAAGAGTAAGCCACATTCCTCATGTGATTTATTATGCCTCTCGTATGTTGGACAATGCACAATTCAGTTATACAACAACGAAGAAGGAGTTGTATGCTATAGTCATTGCCTTGGAAAAATTTCGTCCATATCTCCTTGGCACAAATGCCATTATTTTCTCAAACCATGCGACATTAAAGTAGCCTATGTAAAAGAAAGAGTCTAAATCTAGACTACTAAAATGGGTAATTTTGCTCCAAGAATTGGACATTGAAATTGGTGATATAAAAGGAGTAGAAAATTATGTCGTAGATCATTTGAGCAGAATCCGAGAGTTGAGAAAATTGTTCCTCTCTCAGACTTGTTTCCAGATGAGCATTTGCTGCCAATGCATAGAGAAATTCCTTGGTATGATGACATTGTGAACTATTTAGTCACTAAACAGCCACCAAGTGAGTGATTACGAGCTCAAAAGGATAAAATCAAGAATGACGCTAAATATTACATCAGGGACGATCCATCTTTTGGAAATGTCTACATTCTGATTGCGCTAGATTACGTCTCCAAATGGGTTGAAGTCGGAGCGACTAATACTGATGACGCAAAAGTTGTTCTTGATTTTGTTCATACCCAAATCTTTAACCGTTATGGTATCCCAAAAGTTATCATTAGTGATAGGAATACTCATTTGTGTAATAGGATGGTGAAGTCACTTCAGAAAAAGTATCACGTAACGTATCGTATTTCTACCGCTTATAACCTTTAAATAAGTAGTCAAGCAGAAATCTCCAATTGTGAAATCAAGTCCATCTTAGAGAAGATTGTCAACCGAAAAAGGAAGGATTGGAGTGCATGATTGACCGATGCATTATGGACATATCGTACTGCTTTTAAAACTCCAATTGGAATGTCCCCATATAGCATAATTTATGGTAAAGCATGTCATCTTCCAATAGAACTTAAACATAGAGTGTTTTGAGCTATCAAAAGTTCCAGCATACACTATGAACAAAGTACTAAGCAAAGAAAGTTGCAACTTCAAGAACTGGAAGAACTAAGGAACGATGCGTATGAGAATTTGAAAATTTACAAGGAGAAAACAAAACTTTTTACGAAAAAATGCTTTGCAAAAAATCATTTAAGCCCGGTTATAAAGTTTTGGTGTTCAACTCTCGAGTTAAACTATTTTCTAATAAACTCCGTTCTAGATAGGACGGCTCTTTTAAGGTTGTTAAAGGTTATGACCATGGTGCGGTAGAAATAAAGAGCGTAGAAACCAGCAAAGTGTTCAATATTAACGGACATAGATTATAGCAATACTTTGAGGGTGAAAGCTCGAATTGGATGGATGTCATTGAACTCGAATTTCCATGATAAAATCAACTTGATAATGTCAAGCTAATAACGTAAAACAAAGCGCTTCGTGGGAAGCAACCCACGTGTTTTTAATTTCACTTAGGTAGTTTATCGTTTTAGTGTTACATTCGAGTCTGAAGAGAATGAATCATAGACGTTTGTATTTGAAATGGTCAAATTTGATGAACAAACGAAATGAATGAAGCCAAAAATTACAAAATAACAATTGGTACGTCTAAACTTGACGTTGTTTTTACCGAAAATATCGTGCTTTGCATCAAAGGAGGAGCACGGGCCTTGCACATGGTGCACGGGCAGGACGTGCGCACCTAGCAAGGCCTGTGTACGATGTAAACTCTGAGCCTCAAAACCTCAAACTTCTTCTCCTCCTCCTAACACTTCTCTCAATCTCCTCACGAACGCACATGACCCAAATCGGCCGAATCCTCAAATCTTCACCAAATTCTTTGTGGAGACGTACAAATCATAGGTTGGTACCTGATTCACACTTCTCCATCGATCAAATTCATAAATCTAGACCGAATCCATCAAAATCATCCCAAATTCATCCGAAGACAAATTCTAAATTTCTTAAATTTCGACACTTAAATCACTTCCAATGCACAATGTGAAGCTTGAAATGGATTCATCTTGACTTAGGGAGCATACTGATATATGGATTGTGTGATTTGTTGTGGTTTGGGGGATTTAAACGTAGTTGATAAACGTTAAGCCATTAATTTGTCCCTGAACGAAGCACTCATGTTGGGTATAGCACGAACGAACCCGATTCGAACGGAGACTCAACACCATCAACCATTATAGTTAGCATCAAAATCACCACAAGCATAAGTGAAGGAACTATTTATATATATAATAGATTCCTTTAGTTTAGATAAAGAATTTTTTTAAAATTTTTAATGGATAAGTTAATGTTATAAATTTGGGAATAACTTGATATTTTTCCTATAATTTACTTGGACATTAAAGTTTTTAAATGACAAGAGTGCCATGTCTACCATGCAATTTGCCATGTCGTGTCGTTTGTCGTTTTACATAGTATATATATATATATATATATATATATATATAACATATTATATCTACTAGAGTACTAACCCGTACGCCGCATAATAAAAGATAATATCATAATAGATAGATTAAGGTTAAATTAATTTCAATAATTTTTAAATATTTGATTTTAATATAAGGGTGCGGTGGGGCTGATTTTAAATCAACCTACTATCTGATTTTACTAGTTTCAGAAGTACATTTGATTCGTTCTTTCAATACAAACGACTAATTCTATATTTGCTTCTTAATTTTTCAAACAAGTCATTTGTGCTGATAGAATAAGTCACATATGCTTTTGATACTAGTCAAAATCAGCCAGCAAGTTAATTTAAAAACAGCCATGTATTTCCCTTGATATAATTGTATCCATGTCATATTGAAGATCTTGAATTTTTTTTATTTTTATTTTTTTTATCGCCTTGTAAAATCAAGAAAACAAATTTGAGATCCAATGTAATGTTGTAAATATGATTTGATGATCTTTGTAAAAATTTCAACACTCTTAGATGAATTCATCTAAGTCTTTAAGCTATATCTTACTATTTTTATATATTGGTTATATTATTACACTCATAATATAAGATATAATAGTTAATTATTTTTTTAATAATGTAACTGTAAAAAAAATCTTTTAGTTTTGTTATATGTGTAATTTTTTTTTGTCACATAACAAATTTGTATATACCATGGTTATCATTTGTTTCATCTTGATCACAAAGATCAATTAAATTTTAATTTTTAATTTTTAATTTTTGAATTTTTAAAGTAGAAAATTACCTTAAAATACAACTTTTTTCAATAATATTCCCAAAGCACACACAAACCAGGAAAAAAAAATCTCAAAGTCATACAATTTCAAGTTTACATCACTCTCTCTCTCTTCCTCCTCCTCCACTCGTCGTCGCCCCTCAACTATCCTCACCGCCGGTGTTGTTGCATCTCTCTCTCTCTCTCTCTCTCTCTCTCTCTCATTGTCATCATTTCGTAGTTAGTGTTTGAAGGAGATGTAATGATATTCTCGGTGGTCATGAGATTAACTAACTAGATCAAGATGTCGTCAACGAGTTCGGTTTGAAACGGTTGATGTCCTCTTGTTCCTTCTCTGTGAGATGATGATTTGTAGATGGGTCGTCCATTGGTTCGAGATAGAGTAGGTCAAGATTTGATCTAGTTTGGAATTCGATTTTTGATCTGATCATTGGTTTGGGATAAAGAGTTGTGACTTGATATATGGGAGAAAAGTGGTGGTGGTCGTGGTAGTGGTTATGGTGAGGATGGGTGGTGGCAGTGGTGGTTATTAGAATTGCATGACGGAGAAATTTGTTTACTTTTTTTCGGGTTGTATATCTCTTTGGAATTTTTTTTTTTGCTTTTTTTTTTTTTAGTTTTCCAAAAAATTCCCTTTCTAAAATTGAGTACAAGTTAATGCATTAGTGGATGTTTTAAAATGTGAAGATAAGTGCAATGTTATGCTTGCCATGTGTAATTCTATAAAAATGAAATGTCCAATTAAGTAATTTTTACTCATTCATGAAAGTTTAAAATTTTAAGGCAAATTGCACAAAAATAGGAGGTTGTTTAATCTCTGTCTAGCTGACTGGAGGTATTTCTTTATCAATTAAGGATTGAATCTCATTGATCCACCTTCTATGTCCCAATCCAGATCGATCATACGAGGATTGACCCGTGATCAACATTCTTTGAAGAACTAAGGTCTTTTTATTCCATATGTCAACCTACTTTTGCACTTCATCATTCCTTTTGGTGAGTTTATCCACCATTTCAGTGAGAAATTTCACTTTCTTATGTGATTCCTTGAGTTCATTTTTAGCCACTAATAACTCATTTGATTTCTTCTTAATTTTCTCACAAGCCAGATTGTAATTTTTTTTTAAACTTTCAATCAACTCAAGATTATCTTTATTTTCCCTAGTCAAGGCAATAAAGTTCTCAGAGGTTGTCAAATGTCTTTTGTAGTGTTTTTAGATTATTGATCAGGTCATTGAATCTCTCACAGAAACTAGTGAGATTTTTGTCAAGCCTCATGGATACCCTGTCATACTGCTACATTAGAACATCCTTCTTGTTTTTCCTTATCTCATTTGTTCCTTCATTTTTTAGCAACAGAGCATCCCAAGCTTCTTTTGTTGTGGTAGTGTGGACTACGATGTCAAACATGTTATCATCCAGGGCCTTGAAGATTTGATTTCTCTCCCTCCCGTCGACCAGTACCAAATCCCAGTCTTCCTTTGTCCATAGGGACTTTGGCTTATCAACTTCTTTTGTGGCATCCAGTGGATCTAACATCTCTGATATATGAGGGTTATCTGTGACTATGTCTTGCATTCTTTCATCAATTGAATCCAGATGAGCCAATATTCTTAACTTTCAGTTGTTGAATTTGTCGAATGAGCATCTGGTGGTTCACCACTATTAGGGCACTTAGGTAGCTTTGGAGTTGCCATTCTTTCTTTACAAAATAAACTGTTAGTAACTTCTTTTGTAAATAACAAGCAGACAAGAAAGAGACATTTTTCTTTCTAATAATTGTTAAGTCTAGAAAGTCAAGCTCTTATACCAATTGTAAATCACAAAGTTTATAATGAATAGCCTAGAGGTGGGGTGAATAGGTTATTCAATAATTTTCACTGTTCAGTGCAGTCTGATCTTGGTTAATATGCACTCAACCTCCTACAGACTTGCGGAATGTGTATGCAGTAGAGACAAAAGTATTTCTAAGTTGTCTCTTGAGTGTTATGGATTATTTTCTAACAGTTCTAAGTATACGACGAAAAGTAATAGAGGAAACAAAATTTTTATACGGGTTCAGACAATCATTGTCTATTGATCAACGAAGGTTTAGTTCAATCTTTCCTTGGTAACCGGTGTGGTCAGCCCAAAAGGTGACTTTACTATCTTCTTATTTGTGGTAAACAAGAGAACCCCTTACAAGTACAGAACTTGATAAGACTAGAACCTAGATCATTGCATAGATCTTCTCCAAAAGCTTTGCTGCAGATATTGTTTTTGATGTAGACTAGTGAACTCCTTTCCTCAGATCTTTCTTCACAGCACTTAAGAACGATTGCTTAAAACTTGAGAGAATTTTTCTTGCTTGCAAAAGAAATCCACAATCGTCATCAATCTTCTCTAAGCTCGATCAATCCCCTTTTACAGACTTGGCGAATTAGAACCCGTGATTGTACTATTCTGATGTTGACAGCTGTCTTTGTCCCCTATGCAAATCCCCAGTGATACTGACAGGCCTCCTCACAACAACTATCAACCTCGTACAGATATTCGAACTACACATCTTCGATGTGATCGTTACTCGGATCCTAGTCCATTCACCTATCATCTCTGCTGCATTTCCAGTCTGCTACGCTTTCGTCTCTGTTGCAAGTTCGCCTTGCTGCACCTAGTCTACTGTATTTTGATGTGACTTTGATCTTGAGACTTCGATCCTAGATCTTGAAGTATTTGTGGTCTTTTGCTGTCCATGTTTGTCCCAGTTGTTATCTAGAAACTTCTGTTATAGTTTACATCCAGGTGGTCCACATTGACCTTCCAACTGTGATCTGCTGCTCTACTACATGCTTTCCTAGACTGCAACTTACTATCCTAGTTCTCAGCCTAAACAACTAACTACAAACATTTCCTATTCTAAAGTTTTGTTCAACATTGTTTATACACAGGGGGGGTTGCACATTCGTAACACGATGGAAGTTTTGGGTCGAAGATGAAATCGAATAGATAATGGAGAACAAATATGAGGGATGTAACCGATGATGGTGGATTGTAGGAGAACAGATATGGATGTAATCGATGATGGTATTGAGTTTATTGTGTAGATATATTTTTAAGACGGATAAAGGGAATATGATGTTAGCATTATGTGTTGTTAGGGATTAATGAAGGATGAAGATTAAATGGTTTGACAATTTCAAAAACAAAAACAATTTGAAAAAACACCATTGGATGTTTCTTAGCAACACACAACTTGTATGTTGTTAACAACAAACTCCCTTTTCGTTTTAAGATTTGAGGATGGTGTGGTTTAGATTGAGTTGTGTTTTTTATTTTTCATTGTACATGTTTTGATTTTTCTTTTTTAGATTGAGATGTATTTTTTATTTTTTTTCATTGTACGTAATTGGATAGTAAAAGTTTTACAATGACAAGAGTGTCGTTGTGATATGCCGTTTGTCATCCAAATAGTTTATCAGCTGAAATTTTTGTGTAGTTATATATATAATAGATAATAGATTGATCATATTACGAAAGAATTTTTCCATCGCAATTGTATATTTTCCTTCGTAAATGATATTTTTAGCGAATGAATTTTCCATCATAAATGATTAGTGTTTTGCGAAGAGGGATGTTGCAACGGAATTTACGAAGAAAAAATTCCGTCGCTGATTACCTTTTACGAAGGAAAAATGATATTTTACTAGGAAATAGTCCGTTGCAAATAAGGAAAATTCTTGTAGTTTTTAGGGGGCGTCCAAGGAGCTTCCTCGAACTCCTCTCTAACGTGTTTGTTGTTTCAGGTGTAACCAAGATTGGAGCGATCGACCACCAACTCGGCTCAGCATAGTAATAGCTCTTCCTCAATCCCAAGAAGCTTTAAGAATCGTCAATAGATTTAATTGTTGCACCAACAATACACGAGTTGAACTATCGGCAGCGATACATAACAATTTTGCATACAATAATACTAGACCATCTAACAACATACATCAAAATTTACATCAAGAAATCCACTCGTATCAAAGCTTCTTATAATATAAGACACATAGAGTATATGCATGTACAACACGAACTTTATCACAATCCTTAACTCCATTAGTAGTAAATCAAAATTTGAGACGTGATCTAAATAATGTGAGACATGTCGTCACAAGATCTTGAACCTTAATTCATATGTAAGAGACCTATTTATTTATGATTAAGCCAACCTTGCCGTTTTTTTCACGTAACAACTCATTAGTGTCATTGAGCCTACACCAAATCCAAAACCATTCCAACAGAGTACCCTCCCAACAGCCCAAATCCTTCAACCCCAGAACTCCCGACCCACGCCCAAACCTCTCCCACAACTCCATCATAAACCACAAACCTCTCAACCTCAACGGCAATGGCGGCGACGACGACGATGGCGGCGACGGTGGAGGAGGAAGGGCAGATTCAGAAACCCTCCGTCCCAGAATCCGAACTTGAAGAAGGCGAAATCATAGACAACAACATCGACGGGGCAGTGACAGAGAAGCCGAGCAAGGGAGTGCCGAGACACCCGCTGGAGAATTCGTGGACTTTCTGGTTCGATAACCCGTCGGCGAAGTCGAAGCAGACCACTTGGGCGAGTTATATTCGGCCAATCTATACCTTTGGGACCGTCGAGGAGTTCTGGAGGTGGGTTTTTGGAGTTTGGGGATTTGGGAGTTTTTGATTTTACGGTTTGTTTGATACGTTTTGCGCTTGTTTGTCGTTTCGTTGTTGTTTGAGACATTGATTGTTGATGATAGGTTTGGAAGTTAGGGTTATGGGTTTTGGATTTAATGACCCCCTTTGAGCGGAATGAGTGTGATTCGTGAGAAATTTTTTTTTGTTTTATGTTCCAAGTAGCGTTCTGCTCGGTGGACTGCGAATGGTGGAGTATTTATTGCAATTGTTTAAGTTGGGGTATGGTTCTGGTGGGTTGTGGAATGATTTTAGGTGATTATGGGTGGCTTTGTTGTGTGGTAGCTCAAAATGGGTGTAGGATGTTAAGGATGAGAAGAGAAAATAGATGGGTTTTGTATTCTAGGTGTTGGGTTCCATTAAATTTTGTTGTTTGTCTGAGTTAAGGGGCTTATATTGGTGTGATAAGATGTGGGTTTCGTCCGGTTTTGGATAGAATCATGAATTTTAGCTTGGTATGGGTATGGGATGGTATTCTAAGTTGTTGGTGGTGAAGGTTTGGTACTTTAGGGTGATTAGGGTTGGATAGATTGATCTTGATTCTGGATTACTAGGAAGAAGATTCCTGGATGTGATTCATGAGAAAAAGCCTGTTACTCTGTTTGCAGATATAAATTTTGTGCAGATATATTGGTCTTTGAGTTTGAGTTTGGGTTTGTTTTGTTGGGATATCATGTGGGGTTTCTCTGATTTCTTGTTGGTTGATTTTGTGTTTGTTATGGGTGGTGGCATGGTGACGTGGTTATTAAAAATGGGTGTGGGAGCTTGAGGTAAAGGAGTGAAAATGGAAGAATTGGATTTTTGGAATTGAGTTGGGTTGTTTATTTGGTTTATTTTTTGGATCATTTTCTTGGAGTGGCGCATGCCGTGCAATCACATTTTGCTTCTGGGTGGAATGTTGGTGTTCTTGCATGGTTCTGATCCAATTGACTTATATTGGTGTTTTAGACGTTTGAATCTTGCTTTTTGGTTGGAATTCTTTGAACTAGAGGCTTGAGTATTCCATGAAGATTGTAACGTAGTCGTCATTCCTGCTGGATAATGGAGTAAATCGGAATATGTTATTGCATTAGATTTTGTCGAGTGTGTTTGTTAGTAGGAATAGCTGTATTGCAGCATTTGTGGAGAATTCCTTGTAGACTTTTAGTTCTGCTCTTCAAGAAGGTTTATGATGAATAAATGTTTCAGTTCTATCAACATGCATGATGTTTCGACTTTCATGCATAAGTTTTCTTCTGAATAAAAGGGTTCTGGACTAACAACATCGGACATCAGCCCTGAATTCTTGACGAAATTGTTTGGACTAAAGAAACAGTTAATTCAAAATCTACTTCTTTTCACAGGGAAAGCAATGCTAGATAGTATTTGAGTAGTTGAGTTATGATTATAGAAACTATTCCAAACTTCGGTGTCTGGGCTTAAAGTTTAAACGGTCAGTTCTATTGCATTCCTCATTGGCACAGATTACCATCGCCTAGCTATATGATATCATCCATTTAACAGACCTGTATCTGTTGATTCTGTTCCTTTAATCTTATGTAATTTAGGGGGCTTGCATGAGTGTGTGCGCCCTAAATAGGACTTTGATTAAGGGTAAATAAGTTTCTGTTTTCCTTTTGTTTTGTTCTTGTTCGGATGTGAGTTTGTGTCATTGTGTGTATGTTCTGGGTGAAGGTTCCATGTGCTTGCCTGCACTTCATTGAATTGGAGTTCAGACTTGTGTGGCCAGTTACGAAATATCATATGCAGATAGCCCTGATCAACTGTTCGTGCTCCCCTTTTGGAAACATATTTGGTTCAGTAACCCTGCTAAATTCCTGTTTGGATCTCTATGCAAGACTTAAATATGTCATAAACTCCATCTTAAATCCTAATTTCTACTTTTGTAGTTATCACTAGTAGTTCTATGCTTGTTGAATCTTTGCAGACCATTAGCCGTTTCTTCCATATTCACCAACTTTGCGATCTCGTTGTCTGCATTCTCTCCTGTTGGTGCCATATGTTTTTAAGTTCTTTCAAGTTAGAGCTCATCTCGGACAAGATTTATATTATGTTTATTGCTAGATGTTCCAATCAGGGACTCCTGCCTATGCAGCTGTTCAATGTTGATTGCTGTGTAGAAGAATGTGGAAATAAGCATCTGCCTAGACAACTCCATTGATCCGAAATATTTTTTGCTTTGTCTTCTTTTAATTTTGAAGTTCTTTTCATATTTTGGTGGTTCTCAATGGAGTGCATAATGTATCATGACTTTGAATGTAGGGTAAACAGCAAGAGGGATGGTAAGTATGGTCAGTGAAAAGTTCATAGTGCTGGGAACTGGGAAGATATGACCCTGAGTGCTGAGTGGCTGCCCTTATCGACATTTTTTGTGTGGGATCGATGGGAATGCAATAGCAATTCTCTTCGTGGTAGAGTAATTGAGGCCTTACAATTCAAAGGAGGAACTCGATAATTTTATGGATGAGATCTGTTTTGTAGAAGCATTAATTGTATAAATAAGGAAGAGTAACAATTTTTTAGGTTTTTATTATCTTCTTAGTGGAACAGTAGATGAAGCTCCTCTATATAAACCCTCCCTTTCCTCTTGTTGAAGCGTTAATTTCCATCCGTGTTTGCTGAGTTGAAGTGTGACCCAAGGAAATCTATTACTTTTTAATGAATTTCAGCAATGCGACCGATATTTTAACCCATTGACAGATGTTGCAGGGAGGTGCCAGAATACTGTGTTCTAATTTTTAGTTGTAAATTTTAATTTTTTTATAAAAAGTTTCTTTTTATTATGATAGATTGTGCAAAAATACCTAAAAGTTTCACTTATGTTTTAGTACCTATCAGGATTCGTGAATTGTAATCAATGAATATGTGAACCGTATATCATACATGTGTGTAGTGCGATTTCGTATATACGAACTATAAAAATCAAAATGGTACTACGTAAAAATTTCACTGGGTATTTTTGTCCAATTGTCCTTTTTTTTTTAATTTTTTTTTTAATTTTTTGATATTGAGTTTAAGAACCCTTAGTTCAAGTCCTTTGAGTACCTTTTGTGACTCTAGTGAATTTTAGACCTGTTGTTAGTCTTAGAAGAGGTGTCGTCAAAATTACTTGTTCCTGATGTTGGAGAGAGTTTTTTGGGTAAATATTGCCAACAAAAAAAATGATTTAGGAAACTATGACTCAAAGGTTGAAAATTAGGAAAATATGACCTACCAAAGAGATAGGAAACCGATCACAACCATAGTGTTCATTGAGGAAGAACACGACCATCGTGTTCTTGCATTAATTTTTGTCCTTTGCTAAGTTTCTTTTTTTTTTTTTCTTTTTTTTTTGGCTTTGTTTAATTTGGTTTTTTTTTTGTTTTGTCTTTTAGCTTATCTTTATTTTTTAGCTTTAGGATTTTTCTTGGTTTGGTTGTTAATTAATACTTATGGTTCGGCTAGTATCACATCTGTATGGAACAATCGGATATATCTATGCATAACCGTATTTTTAAGTGTTAAAGTTAAAGTTTTGTGAATTTTATTAAGAAGTTCAATGTTATTAGTGGTATTAAATAAATCAATATATTAGTTTTAATACTTTATTAATTATGAGATGATTCAAATAGCAGCATTGTTTATATTTCTTTTGTCATCAAACTTTCTATTTTGCGTGAGAAAAAGTTTTCATAAGAAATAACACTTCACTTATTTTGGGACAGAAAAAAAGTATTTCATTTATTATGGATAAAAGAATATTCAGAAAATTATTCAAAACTACACCTTTTCAAAACTATTCCCAAAAAACTACACAGAATTTTATTCCTCAAAACATACAATTTCATCTCATTCATCTCTCTCTCCTTCGTTTCATCTCTTCTTCGTTGCCGTCTCCACCTCCACCACCGCATCCCTCCCTCTCCTCCGTCACCGCCACTGGCCTCTCCCTCTCTCCCCACTCCGACATCCGCATGTTTCCAGCGAGGCTGTTTTGAATTGTTTGAGGTTGTTCCTCGCGCGGTGAGAAGGGTAACCAATCGCTTTCTTTCATCTCCGATGAGTCTCTGCCTCTGCGCCGCCGTCTCAACTTGAAGGGCTCGTGAGCGTGATTCGGTGTATTGAGCTCTTGATTCGGAAGCAAGGTCGTATACATCTGAAAACGAAGGACGGTCGAGCTCTGTTTGCTGTGGATCTAGCTTCTATTGGCTTCGATTTCCTCAGGGGAAGTCGCAGACGGCGTGAATGCGATAACTCTGGTGTTCGAGAGCTCTTCCCCGGGGATGGATGAGATTTATGAAGGTGAGGATAAGGGTGAGGGTTCGGTGGTGGTGGTGGTGGAGAGGATGGGGCGAAGGGGACAATGATGGAGGTGGAGGAGGAGAGGGAAGAGGAGATTAGGGAGAGATGTGACGATGGTGGTGGAAGTGGTGGCGGTGGTGATGGAGAAGAGGGGAAGGAGGCGCTGTGGTGTTTGGGTTGCTATCAGTTTTTGGGGTGGCGGTGGTGGATTATGGACTTCCATTGGTTAGTTATAAGGATGTGCAACTGGCGCTCTGTGTTGGGAAACTGACGCCCTGTATTTTCAACTGGCTCTCTGTTTCAAACAGAGCGCCTGCACAAAAATCAAGAGTGCTTGAAGGAAAAGCGAAAACAGAACGCCTGAAGGAAAAATCAAAACAGAGGTTCTGTATTTAAAAAAAAACAGGACGACGGTGGTCGGTTCCGACCAGAGTCCGGCGACAGTGGCTGGATTCCTATCAAGATTCTGGCGAAGGTTGGGTGATGATAGGGGTTGGGATGAGATGAAAATAGGGTTAGAGATTAAAATAAGATAGATGACTTGTATGTTTTTGGAATTAGATTTCTTGTGTATCTTTTTGATATTTTTTTCAAGTTTTTGTATGTTTATGTAAAATTCCAAGAGTATTTATTTATAGAGAGTTCACTTCCCTAAATCATCTTTATATTCCTACAGTATACTTTGCTATGTTCCCGAGAAATAAGTACTCCGATAAAACTCAAAAGGTTCATCTCGTACATAAAATTTCCAATCTAAATTAAAGCAACGGGACAAATAAAAAATACTCCTTTCATCCAAAGAAATTGTGATTTGTTGATTAGGCACGAAGATTAAGGAAAGCATTAACCTAGTGTTTTTTTACCCAAATACCCTTGTGGGTGGGAGGTAGAATTATGAATGGATGAAAAGAAAAAAAACAATAAAAGAGAAGATGATGTTATATAAAGTATGGGTATTTGGGGGGGAGGGAGGGTTGTTTATCATTTTTAGGTTACTTAATATGGAAGTGTTGCAATTTATGTCAAGCGTCCATTTTTAATTGTATGTCGTAATCATTTTTAATAATGTGTCGTAATTTATGTGGGACAGAGGGAGTATGGTAGAAAGTTAAACAAACACATATGTACAAAATCCAACTTAATCCTATAGTTTGAAACGGAGCTCATACTAGCTAACCTATAAATAAAACCATAAAAGAGAAGATGTTATATAAAGTATAGGTATTTGGGGGGTTGTTTATCATTTTTAGGTTACTTAATATGAAAGTGTTGCAATTTATGTCAAATGTTTATTTTTAGTAATGTGTCGTAATCATTTTTAATAATGTGTCGTAATATATGTGGGACTGTAGAAAGTTCAACAAACACATGTACAAAATCCAACTTAATCCTATAGTTTGAAACGGAGGTCATACTAGCTAACCTATAAATATTGGTTAACAAACAAACCAAGAAAAATCTTAAAGCTAAAAATAAAGATAAGTTAAAAGACAAAGCAAAAACCAAAATAGAGAAAGCAAAAAGGAAAAAAAAAGGAAAATAAGAAGAAGCTCAGCAAAGAAAAAAAAAATGATGCAAGAGCACGATTTTAGTGTTCTTTCTTGATAAACACGGTGGTCGTTTTTGGTTTCCTCTCTCCTTGACGGGCCATATTTCCCTGCTTTTCAAACTTTGGGCCATGGTTTTCTAAATAATTTTTTTGCTGGTAATATTTACCCAAAAAGCTGTGTTGGAGAGCTTGAGCTTTTGAGGGTTCTGTAGTTCTGTTTTGCCACTTATTGTATTGATTTTCGGTAGTTCATACTTTTCTGCCGCATTTTCAGGACCTATGTTTTCCTGTACATTCTCGTTTTTGGTATTTTTGGATAGAGAATTTACACTCTGAAATCGTTGTATTTTCAGTCTCTACAACAATATACATCACCCAAGCAAGCTGGCCGTTGGAGCAGACTTCTATTGTTTCAAGCATAATATTGAGCCGAAGTGGGAGGATCCAATCTGTGCCAATGGAGGCAAGTGGACTATGGCTTCTTCAAGGGGAAAACTGGATACTCCTTGGTTGTACACGGTATGTTCTATAAAGAAGTATTGTGTATGCTTGATCCTCATTTTCCAGGTTGTATAGCTCTTGACTGATTTCTGTTTCACATAGTTGCTAGCCATGATCGGAGAACAGTTTGATCATGGAGATGAGATCTGTGGAGCGGTTGTCAATGTGAGAAATAGGCAAGAGAAGATAGCTCTGTGGACCAAGAATGCTGCAAATGAATCTGCTCAGGTATCAAAACCGAATATTGTTGTAGTGCTTCGTAGTTTATATAGTCTAGTCATTATGCAAGGTATCACATTGTTTAACAACCAAAATGAATAATTACAAGTTACCCTTTAAAAACTGTTACCCATAGATCTGCCAAAGTCTGTTGATGTACAAGGCATTAAGCAACCTGTAGGCGTAGCAGTTTCATCCCAAGCATACATTTGGCCTTAACTCGTGGCTTAACTCATCCTCTTCTCCTTGCGATACGGATGACTGGATCGGGTAGTTAGTTGGCGAATTCACTCTTGCTTGGGGTATGGAGGGCAACAAGTCTTTGTATTTGGGGCCCGAGAATGCCCATAACAAATCTGATCTATCTGATTTGTTGATGAATATGATAATCTCGCTGCCTGCGTATCAGAGATTCAGTACGTTGGTGAAGTCATACAGGAGTTCATTATTTTTCTGTTGCTTCTCTAGTTTACTTGGGATGTAGATTCTTGTTACTTAATTGATGATCATCGATTCCTCTCTGTTGCATCGAATGAGCTTTGTATAATATTTGATCTTTTCACGTTGTGCCCATATGTGCAGGTAAGCATAGGGCAGCAGTGGAAGAAGTTCCTTGATTGGAATGAGACCATCGGCTTCATATTCCATGTAAGCTTCACGTTTATCACCAAGATGATTTCCTCTGATTCATTGCTTGTTAATTATCCTTGACGAATTGATATTGTTTTAGGAGGATGCAAAGATCCTTGACAGGAATGCCAAGAACAAGTACACCGTCTGAGAGAGCTGTGAAAGATGCCTGCCAAGTCTAATAAAACAAGAATAGACTTGTGTGCTGTATCTTCGATGAGAATAGACTTGTGCGCTGTTAGCTTCGATGAGAATATACGTGTGTTGTAGGTTCATGAAGCATACAGATCTTTGTATTCATGTCATGTTGAGATTTTTCGCTCGAATAAAGATTCAGATCGAGAAGATTTCATGACAAGGGCATTTGACGATAGAATGTTGTATTCAGATCTTCTTTTAGCTTTCATCATTTCATTTTATGATAATTGATATTATTGTTTAAAATTATTGAAATCACAATCAATAACAGAAATAGAAAACCGACAAAAATAGAAAATTAGTTGTGAAAATCAAAATCAATAATAAAATATAAAATCAATAACGAAAATCAAAATTATTTTATAAAATAAAATGATTTTAGGTAAAAGAGAATTTTGAATAATGCAATCAGATGAAATGAGAAGTAAAAGTTGAAAATCATTGGTTTGATTTTTGATTTTTTGTTTTTTTATTCATTCAAAAAACAGAAAATTGAAAACATAAAACAAAAATGATATCAAACAGTGTGAATCATCAACCTGTGAAACGAAAATAGGAAGCAAAAGTGATATCAAACAACTCCTTAGCATCCTTTAAGAAGTGAGTCAATAGATCCCGTCTCCGATGTACATTATAAAAGCTTTTGAGAAATAAATATCATACTGTAAATAGTCACCGTCGTTGTATACTTAACCCATTCGTTGAAGGGTGCAAACTGCTGCTTTTAACCGTAGAAATCAACCGATGTAGTTTTGTTTGCTCACAATGAATCATTGGATATTGATTAATACAAAAAACACTAATTCATCCAATTTAGAGCAAGTTTGACAGCCCAACTACAGATATACCAGGAGATATACAAGGCCTATATGCTAAGATTTTCAGAAACAAAATTTACATTGGCGTTAAAATGGCGAACAGTGCGTCAAATTTACAGTTGAAGATTTTTGACAGTTCCCCTATCTGGTGGTTCCCCAAAGGACCGCCTAGTTTCTGCACTACATATAAACATAATGACAATCAAAATTGCCACTTAGCTGCACTTTCACTGTGGAAGAAGTTCTCCCTCTTCCAATCCATCCAAGACCATTCCATCGTCGTCATCATCGAAACCGTATTCTTCCTTGATGAACAATCCAAGCTGCTCCAGCGGACTCAATGGGCTTGTACACCTGCCAGACGATGAGCGCTTATGCGCTGGGGTATGCCAGCGAACACTGTGGGTATAACGAGTTGAGCAGTCCCCAATCAGTGACTCGAGCTCTCTAAAGCTAGTGTAATCATCATCGAAAAAGACTGATTTCTTCATCTGCAAAGGGAAAGGTATTTACAACAGGTAATCAAGGTGCGAACATAAACAAATCTCCTGGTAAGAAGCAGGATAAGGTTTCCTTGAATACATATGTGAATCACAAGTTTGCTTACATTCTCTAGCATTCGCCTTTGAGCTTTTCGCCACCTTTCACGCTGTTGCTGTAATGCGGCTTTGATTTCAGCTTCAAGACGAGTGTCATCTGCAGAGATCATGCAAATAGATTCAGTGCCTAAACTACAACTGCAAAACAAGGAGCCGAAACAACCATACACCAACAAATGGTACTAGAAGCCCACGAGTCTATATTTCTCGTTTTGACGAAAAGAAGGAAGTGGGCAGAAATGGAAATCATAGACAGAAAAGCGCAAGATGTAGAAAACGTTACCTTGTTTGTGCTGCTTCTGAATTCTCTGTTGTTGCTCATAGAATTCTTTCCTGTTGGAATCATTACCCTGTACATTCCGCACGCAGACAAATATGGGCAACAATACAAAGTGGACTACTTGAGTTTCATAGCAATATAGCAATAGTATTTTTTTAACTAAAAGAACATTATGTAATGAAGAAAGCGCATGCCTTGGCCATAATCTCATGATGCCGGGTATTTTGGTGTGATGCATACTGCAATTTCTCCATTGACACATGCAATGCATCTCCTGGAGAAAGTGAAGAAAAAAAAATAATAAGGAGACTATACAAACTTCGAAATAAAACCTGATGTTTTTGTTTGAAGGGTATTAATGAACTCACCTTTAGAAGCGAAATCCCATCTTGTAAAACTAACACAAGAACTTGAACAAGGTTCATCCTCCACACTACTTACAGCCCCTTCACATAATCAAACAATATGTCAATCCATCATTTAGCTTATGTTAACAAAAATTACTTCACAGAATGAAATCCATCCTCACCATCAGAATCAGAATTAGGTCGGAGAGGTTGTGAGTTTGCACCATCCGAAGACTGCCAATCAAACAAATGAAAGATGAAAGTAATTCAAATAAGTTTTCACCAAGAATAGAAGAAAGGAAAAAATACTTGAAAGAAGCTATAAATGAAGAAAACAGACATAGTTTGGGAATTGATACATACCACTGCAACTTTGGCCCTTTTCGCTGGAACATTCCTCCTTGGTGGTGCTCTCTTCATGCCTTCAGGTTTCGGGTTTTCTTTTGTCTGGCTAGCCTCTTCAGAAACTTTGGTAGCATTTTTAGAGCTCACACAAGGTCTTTCATCTGCCGGGCATTTTACAGCTCCTTAAAATTTCAAATCAAGATGCCAGCGATTAAGTTTTTGAAAGAGCGACTATAAGCATGCCATGCATCTAAAAGATATCCATATCCTTACCAATAGAACTTCGATCAGAACGAACAACCACAGGTCCTTCTCTGCATTTGGACTTCTCATCCTGGTTCAGAAGAAGCAGATGCTTCAACTAGTTGCTTGCACGACGAAAACAAAAGAAATCCGATTCCAACAACAAAAGCATAGTTACTTTTACAGCTTTCAAGTCCATCTTTGGGAATTTCTTAAGAAATGCCTCCTTAGGGGTGCTTGTGTTTCGTCGTCTCAGTTCTTTGAATTGGCCTTTTCCGCACTCCATCAAGATTAGCTGATGGCTTCTCAGGGCAATTATTGACACCAGATCTGGAAATCACTCCAACTTCCTTCTTCAAGACAGGATGTGATTTCGAAACTGCCGAGGGCTGCAAATCCAACATAGAGAAGAAAAAGGAAAACACAATCAGCCTCAACCATAAATAGGCGAAAAGCAAAAGAACTTTAATGATAATAAAATAAAACTTCACGACTAAAAGTTTGAAACTGCACTTACCAATGCAAGGATGATGCCTTTTGCGGGGACATTCTGGCTTGGTGGTGCTATCTTCGTGCTTTCAGGTTTTATGGGTTCTTTCACCTGTGCAGGCCCTTCTGGAGCATCCGTAGAACTAAGGAATGATCTCTTTTTGGCCGGGCACTTTACGGCTCCTTCAGATTTCATCCTATCAAGCTGGATTGATGGTTTTTCTGGACAGGAGTTGGTATTTGATCCGAAAGTCAGTTCAACATCCTTATTGAAATCCAATCTTGGTCGCATACTGATCACCTCAAAAGGTCTCCAAAGTCTACAGAAATATGCGTCCATCTCCCTAGCCA
>JAOVYX010009669.1:0-34324 GCA_035668315.1 Drosera spatulata | reverse complement strand
GATCTTTCCAGTGACATAAAGTTTTCATCATAACACCTTACCAATAATAGCAGTTAATTAGTTCAAGTTTATATTTTTTTACTAGTTCAGCCAGTTTGACTTTACTTCATTAATTAGCTTATTGTATCCTAGGTTCTTGGTGATGACCCGGTAGCAAAGATTTGGCCGGGGCATTACAGTATGGTATCAGAGCAACCCTGCGACCGTGTGCTGGACCGGTGGACAAGAGGTCTAGGTCAGCCGCCTAGTGAGGGAAGGTTCTGGGGCTGTGTATCGTGCTTGAAGTCGCAATGAGGGCGTTGCGTTCTTTAAGTGGGGGTGTATGAAATACCCCAAGGAAATGCTTAAATGGTTTGATTGTACTACCTACACCAACAAGGTGCATCTTTCTTTTCGGTAGCCCATCATTTTAGAACTCCACAGTTAAGCGTGCTTAACGTGGAGTAATGTTGGGATGGGTGACCTCCTAGGAAGTTTTCCAGGGTGTGCGTGAGTGAGGGCAAAAGCGCATTGAAAGGACTAGTGTTGGTCTGTAGGGCCAGTTGTCAGCCTGGCGAGCGGTTCTTGGTGACGACCCGATAACAAGGATTTGGCCGGGACATTATAGTAAATCTTCAAATATGTAATACTATTATAACATACTGTATGTTTTACAGATAAAATAGGATATAATAGGATATAATAAATAATAAAAAGGCAATAGAAAATTTAAGAGGATATGATGTGAATGCTCTTGCTTCATCCTTGTATACCTCACTTTCTCTCCCAATAAAAACTCACCAACAAAATTTTCAAAGGAAAAAAAGAAAATCTCACCGACGATAATGTTGTCATATAACGGCCCAGCCCGTGTCGACGGTCTATGCCTAACCTGGCCCAGTTGACTTTGACCGGGTTAGGGCCGATCCGGCCCTTGGACTACGGTTAGGGTTGGACCTTGATCGTAGGGGGAAAAGTTTGGCCCGGCCCGACCCTATTAAAAGTCCGTGTTTGGCTCAGCTTTTGGACAGAGCTGTCTGGTCCTTTTGACCGGATTTTAAGACCTATTTTTTTTTTCCTGTAATGACAAAACTGTGAACAGTTTCAAAAGAACCATTGACGTTTTCAATTACATGAAAGAGTACAGAAATTTGAAAAATTTAGAATCCCAAAACCGACAACGAATAACCAAAGATCGTTAACGGTTTACAAAAAAATGTTGGTGCTTATTGAAGAAATGGCAGCGATTTTAGGATCACAAAATGTCATATTTTTTGGACCAAAGCCATCATGTGCATTTCAACCAACAACAAATTTAACAAAAAAGATACTAGACATATCAAAATTTCTACTATTCTCCACTTTATATCTTGGAATTGCTGTTTAGATTAAGGCAATGCTGTAACCATCCATTCCTTATAATGAGGTAAAAATAACATACTTCCATCCTAATATATAACATGATGTTATACAGCATTACTAGGAATGGATGGATATAGCATTGCCTTTTATGGTTTAGAATTTCAAGAGTTTGATGTAAGAAAATCAAGTAGAGTATGAAAGATTTTGAGAATTTATGGTCTCCCCAATTGTTGTTTTATATAGGTAATCTTCAAAAAATAAGATGGAGAAAAAAAAATCCTAAAAATAGCCATTTCGTGACGGTTGGTGGGTTATTTTTGTCCCATATTTTGAAAAGATAGTCGTTGTGTAAATATTATTAAAATAATAACCATTAATGGTTATAAAATAATCATTGACGATTTAAAAAAAAATGTTACATTTATTAGAGAACCGATAACGGTTTTAGGATCATAAAATATACCACTTTCTGGACTCATTTGAATGTCTCAACCGTGAACGATTTCCCTTAACTGTTCATGGTTTCTAGATACACAAACACAAAATGACTTCCATCTCAAATCAACATCATCCAAACCATTACATATTACTATGATTCCAAAGTAGCAAACCAACACCAAAACTGTCATTTTCATTTAAAACAATAATAAATTTAACAAAAAAGATACAAGACATATCAACCTTTAAACCAACAACAAGTTTAATAGAAATCAACAAAAAAAAAGAAAAAAACAATACTTAATACATGTCCAACAATAATAAAACTTTAAACCAACCATCTAAACCTAAACATCACGTATATCATGTTTTTCGACCACACATTTTACACTTTGCTCGATGAAGAAGCAGTAGAAACAATATTTGATTATCCCTCTTCGGATTGAGGAGTCCCTTTGTCTTGGGGAACAATTTCTGGAATGCTGAATGCCAGCGTAGGAAATACATCATCATTGTTGACATTGTATGATACATTTTGGAATAAGTTAGACATTATTATGAATAAGAGTAACAAGAGAGGTTTAGAGGATTCAAGAGTTTGATTATAAGAAAATTAAGTAGAGTATGAAAGATTTTATGAATTTATGATTTCCTAATTGTTCTATTATATAGGTAATCTTCAAAAAAAAAAAAAAAAAAAAAAGAGTTAGAGCAACAAGCTCTAAAAATAGCCGTTTTGTAATCGTTGGTGGGGATATTTTTGTCTCTTTCTTTTAAAAAGATAGTCGTTGTGTAAATAATAATAATAAAAAAATAATTAACGGTTTTCAAAACTATCAATGGTTTATACAATGTCATCTCCGTTTATGAAGAACATACCACAATTTACAAAAACACATAAACCCTTATTTCAAAATCATTGACGTTTTTCAAAATCATTAACGGTTATCATGATTATGAATTTCTCTCAATCATAAATTGTTGTCGTATTCTCAATTTCCGTCATCTTTTTTGTCAAAAAGCATTCTCGATTTTTGAATAACCGTTGATGATTATGATGACCTAAGGTCAAGTTTTTTGTTCCCTTCAAAACCGTAATCGTAAGCCACAAAAAGGTCACCGATTTCATAAAACTGTTAACGATATCCGAAAAATGTCATTAGTTTCTTCAAAATATCTCAAGATCCTATTTTTTGAATTGAGAATGAATGGACCGGGACTTTCGACCCTTTGGATAAATGCCAAGGTCATGACTGGACCTTGATCATTGAGCAAAAACCCTCTTACACCCGAGAAAGCTCTGACCCAGCCCCATCTACGGTGACGGCCTCAACGCTCAGGACCGAGCCCTAGTTTTTGACACCACAGACGACCAAAGCCTGGGAGAAGTATTCAGACAACATAAATTAAGGTTTATCTGAACCAAATTCATTCCCAAAGCAATGAGAAAATTGGTACTGAGCTCACTGCTCATCAGAGCACCACCGACAACAATGGCGTCTCCTCTCCTTCTCTCTCCTCACCTCAACCACATCCACCGCCTTCCCCTCTTTCACTCTTTCCCCACTCTCCATCCCCCTCTCCGCCGCCGCCTATCCGCCGCGGTTCACGCCTTCGAAGGTTCCAAGTCGCCGGAGACTCAGATTCCGATTTCGAAGAGCAGGATCGAGGGAGACGACGGAGTGAATGGGAGTGCGATTGAGAAGTGGAGTGGTGAGGAGTATCCGAGCGGGGAGTTCGAGATGGAGGAGGTGGATGTGTGGAGGAGGCTTGGGGTGAAGGTGAGGATGTTGTTGGAGTTTCCGTGGCGGCGCGTGAAGAAAGGGAGCGTGTTGCACATGAAGCTCCGCGGACAGGTTGTGAACATGTAATGTTGTTTGTGCTTTGGTTTGGAATGGTGTGGTGTCAGTATTGATGATGGGATAAGAGTTCTTATTCTACTAGGTGGGGTTGTTAATCTCAGATGCATTTTGCATACCAAACGCAAGATTTCTGGAATTAAAAATTTCATCATGCCTTTTATCATGTGTACCAAATGAGGCCTTTGGAACTCTCCCTGTGGAGTACAAGTACTTGAGATCAAGGGTTGAGTGAGTGGAGTTGTTTCCACACGACATGCATAAAAACGACTATCATTGATATTCCATACTCATTAGTTTAAGGCCTATCATTGATATTCCATTTAATCTTATTATATGCAAGTCTTTGTCAGTTGCCCTTTGTCGTATAAATTGAGGTGCGTTTGTTCTTAGGATAGGGCTAGAGTGGATTCCTTAACCCCAGAAAAAGGTGATGTGGGATTAAAACGGTATCAGATTACGCGTGAATCTTGCCTTCGTGTATGATAGGACTCTTTAGTCTAAGTGGTTGGTATTTGACCGAATGGGTTCACCTGATATAAAGCTATGCCTTTGAGCATTTAGAAGGGGTACTGAAAGGAAAGAAGAATCGATAGAACCTAGTTCTATGCTTCTTTTCTTATGCTACAAGAAGAGTCATATGTAATTTCAGCCTTCAGGGGATCAATGATATATTTATAGGAGTCATATGTGATTTTGTGCATGAGAATTCATATTCAAAAAATCATGACATAGGTTCATTGCTTTGTTTGGTGTTTCTAGATATCTGATCAGCTGAAGACTCGTTTCTCGTCAGGGCTCTCATTGCCACAAATCTGCGAAAATTTAGAGAAAGCAGCATATGATCCTCGTATAGCAGGTGTCTATCTCCAAGTTGACCCTTTGAATTGTGGGTGGGGGAAGGTTGAAGAAATTAGGAGACACATATTGGACTTCAGAAAGTCAGGTGAGTTCCAAGTATTGCTGATTTTCTATCCATAGTGCTTGGCAATTGGCATGCTGTAGATTCTCCACCTGGTTGTTGCCACATCAAGTGTCCTGTTCATTCAATTCAAAAAATACTTCTCCTCTTTGTAGTGTGGTTTCGGCCATTTTGAACTGTGTTTTACTTGGCCAACTTACTAATATGAATGAGAACTTGTGGACAGATGAACACATTCACCTCTGTTTTTTCCTTTTTTAAGACTGAGGATGCTAAATTTTAGTTTGTCTTCAGTGAGATGGAAATGATTTCAAAGAAAAGACTGGAAAACCAGTTTCAATGATTTATTTGCAGCATCTTTCGAACTCATTAGTCTTTCATTTTGTTCATTGTGATCATTGCATACCTAAAGACAGTTGGATCCTCCAAATAAACCCAGAAATCTCCAAGACTGTAAATCATAAGCTCATAACAGTTGGAACGTTAGTTGGTCTGGTCCTACAGCAAAAGCTCTAAGACATTAACCATACACCTCTGTACGGTGTGGTTTCTTTGTTAAGTGGACGAAAGGATTCACAAACAATCTTCTTTAAGCTGTATCGTTCAGATTTTGACCAGCTTCTACAAGTTATTCCAACAGGGCGTGGCATGGTGTTTTCTCATGTACTATTTGCTGCCGGTACTTGAAGTCTGATTGGATTTCCTGCCTCACTTGATGCTAACATTTGAATACTGAGATGATCTTCTTGTTTAGGAATGGCTTGGTAAAAGCAGATGATTTTATACTACAATTTACTCCCTCCGTCTCGTGAAAATTGCAACGAATTGACTGTGCACACATGTCGAGGTGAACTTTGATCCGCCTCGCGGGACAATCAAATGATGCTTTTTTGTAAAATTTTCGTGAAACACTAATGATAGTTTTTGTTGAGTAGTATAATCCGGATTAAAAAAAATTTCATTTTTATGTCGTCTAATGATAAAATAAAGATAATCAAAATACGTATGAAATAGTATTAAAAATCAAATTGTTGTAATTTTCATGTGATGGAAGGAGTAGATAATAGTGTGTTTTGTGCATGCTACAATTGGTTGTTTGAAAATAATAAAAATATTTAGAATATGATGTATTTTTGATTACGACATACTCTATATTTATGCAGTGGTTCAATGTAAGATAATGAAACATTACAATGAGACAATCAATTTACAACTAGCTTTATAGATCAATGCTAGTCTTTTATGTATGTTTTGGCCTCATCCGCATACGTCCTGAAAAACGTCCCCCCAAGAGGTTACCCAGCCCATTATTACTCTAAGCCAAACATGCTTAACTTTGAAGTTCTAAAGTGATGAGTTCTCAAAAAAAAAAAAGATACATCTTGTTGGTATAAGTAGTTCTATGAAACCATGTATGCTATTCCTTGGGGTATTAAATACACCCATTTGGAATCCAACCAAACCATTTAAGCTATTTTTGTAATGCCCTGGCCAATCCTCATTTTCGGATCGTTGCCAAGAATCGCTTTTTTAGGCAGAGATTGGCCCCTCAAACCAGTACTACTCCTTTTAAGTATGCTTTCTGATATAAAGAGAATAAGTTAACTACCTATATCTAAGTAACTACTCCTCAAACCAACGCTACTCCTTTACGTACAATAAAGAGAATAAGTTAACTAGAAAGCATATATCTAAGTAATCACTCTTTAAGTATAAAATTACAATATTATAACATAAAACAATGTCTAGTAAATCTAATAGATTTCTGATATCCTAACACCAATTGCCTTTTTGCATTGACTTCTGTTACTTCTTTGTCTTTTGTAGGGAAATTCATAATTGGCTACGTCCCCATCTGTTCAGAGAAAGAATACTATCTTGCTTGTGCATGTGAGGAGTTGTATGTGCCTCCTGGTGCTTATTTTCAGCTGTATGGGCTAACTGTTCAAGCACAGTTTCTTGGAGGTAGGTCTACAAGTTAGTTACCTCTTAATACGTGATCTTTGTGGGATCTTGCGGATCGTTTGATAGGCAAATCTGTGTGCTGCCTTAAACCAACATGGCAATGTTCATCTCATATCACTTGATATTCTGTGTGGCGGGATCTTCTGATGAATGATGCCTACTTCTTTTCTTTTCACCATCTTTTATGATGCCGAAATTTTTTAGATAAGTGACTTCCAACTTGAGCCTGTTTTTGCATCTATGTATTGCTTCATAAAATAGATATTTATTGTTGTGCATTATGACTTCTGTCTTTCCTAACATTCTTTCGTAGAATTAAATTGTTACTGTGGCATTTCCATTAGATAATTATTTGCTATGTAGCACCGATTATGACACGTGACACGATATGACACGACATGACGACTCGTCAATTCCAAAAAATTGTAAATTCCGACACGGCTGGGACACGTTGAATTTTTAACATCCAATATATATTTATAATTGTGTCTAGACATATGTCAATATATTATGTACATCTTTTTTCATCAAATTATAAGAATATATTATATATTTATATCAAACTGGTCATGCGATTGGCCTAATTTATCACCATGACCTTTGTTCCACTTAGACTATTTCTAATCCTTGGAATAATGGTTAACTGCTTCGATATTAAAAAAACTAAAATAACGTTGAATTTAAGCTATATAAATTGAATAGATGATTCAAAGAAGGATAGGTGAAAGAAAATAGCAATTAATAGGAGGCATAAATGTAATACAATATCACAAGTAATAAAACGGGCGAGGGTAATGAGAGAGACAAAGATGAAAAGATATGCATCTTAGATATCGTGTTCATAACAATCTATATACCTTTTTTATTATATTATTCTTTATTTTTATTTTACGATTTATTTGTTTCTCATAAGTAATTTTTAATTTTTTTAAAATGAAAAATTCTTCGACACATGATAGGATGAGTTGAAGAAGTGTCGGGAACATGCTCGAATGTGTCCGACACGTGTCGGAAAATAAAAAAATAATTCAAAAATTAAGAATGATTCCGACACGTGTCGAGGATTTGTCGAAGGAGCGTTGGTATCGGGGAAGTGTCCGACACAGGCACAAAGACTCTTTTGAAGTGTCGGTGCTTCATAGATTATTTTTATGAAGATATATCCTTTCTAGACTCTTTTCTAGCCTAGAGAAATGTGTACAGGATAGGTAGATAGGTTTGCTCAAGTGCCAACTACCTGGCTTAAGAGAAATGACAAAACCATCTCTAACTCATAGTCATCTTGAAGGAGAGTTTGACACCAAAATTGGCGTTGATGTCACTCATATAGACAATCGGTCTCCCTATTGTATATAGGACGAGTTTGAACTATAGGTTATTGGTCATAGGTTGTACTCTAGATGGAATCAGCCTCTCAGTTTTTCAATGCTCTGTATATCCTTCTCTCACAAACCCCGAACTACATGAAAGTCTTTGGCGTTGGGTTAGATTATGCAGTTATCTTCTGGTCACGCAATGATGAGTATTTTAGAAAGTTATTGGTAGCTAAAAGTTGTATTTGTGGATTAAATTGTAATCTTCTACACAGCTCAACTATCATAATGATGGGGTGCCTAGAATGAAAGTCTTTGGCATTGGGTTAGATTATGCAGTTATCTCTTTGTCATGTAATGATGAGTATTTTAGAAAGTTATTGGTGGCTAAAAGTTGTATTTGTGGATTAAATTGTAATTTTCTACACAGTTCAACTATTCTAATGATGGGGTGCCTAGAATGTTTGCTGCAGGCGTTCTGAAGAAAGTTGGAATTCAACCTCAGGTTGAAAGAATTGGCAAATATAAAAGCTTTGGGGATCAACTAGCACGTACGTCCATTTCCGAAGAAAATCGTGAGATGTTGGAGACTTTGTTGGAAAACATCTTTGACAATTGGATTGGCACGGTGTCCTCCGTAAAAGGTACCCTGGTGTGATTTGGCTTTCCTCTACTCCACAAGAATCTTGTGCTTGTGAGTGCAAGCGTGTAGATCACAGCATAAATTCCATCTTGTAACTTCTTTGCAGGAAAAACGCGAGAAGAGGTTGAGACATTCATCAATGAGGGTGTATACAAAGTGGAGAGACTGAGAGAGGAGGGATTCATCACAGATATTAAATATGAGGACGAGGTACTAAATTATTGCTGTTTCTCTTCTTCAGAAGCTTCGTAGTTTAGCCAAAGCATCAATTTTCTTATCGTGTCTCTCTTGTGTACTTGTAAACCGATGGTATCGAATCTTGATTGTCTTCAGCATGAATCCTGATTAGAGGATAATGAACATTGCCGACAGTGATCAACTTGTCTTTTCGGGGCTGATGACTTTGTGTTGTAGTGTTTAGATTGTCATTAATCGCTACTTTGCAAACTTAAAGGCTGAGTAGGTTCGCCTAAAGACCACCACTAAGGATCAACATCTTTATTTATCTTGAAGGAGGTATTTCAATCTGAAGTAGTCACTGTGCTGAATCGTCTACATCTCACCCATACTATAGTCATCACCATCGTATCTTGCAGTTATGCTTGCGACCTCAGCCTTCTGTCTCCCTTGCTTCCCTGACAGATGAGGCAGCATTAAGCTTATGGCCACCCTTGATAATGGGGCAGCCAGATAACCTCCTCACTGAAGTCTCCAGACATGTATGGGTAATTCCAACCATAGCAAGATCAAACCTTGCCTTGAGATTGGGCCCAGACACTGACTTGCATTGAGAAGGGATTGGTCAATAGTGGGGTTGTCTTTTTTTCCCTGTTTTCTGTTGTGATATAAATAAAAGCTAAAATGGCATTTATGCTTCACCTATCCTTTTGATTGCTGAAATTTTTTAGTAAGCGAAGTTAGCGAACATGTATCCACATACTAAAATTTAAAATTGTAGTCGCTCTTCCGTAATGTCAGTGCGAACATGTATCCACGAATTTCGAATGCTTTTATATGCTGCAAAATAAAGGACCTCTATTTGCTTTGCATGTTTTACTTTGTTGTTCTTTTTTGGACTTTAGTCATTCTTTGTTCATGCTACATATAAAAAGAAAAATCCTTCTTTGTGCATGCAGGTGATTTCTATGATGAAAGAGAAAGTGGGGGTTCAGAATGATAAAGAACTTTCAATGGTTGATTACAGGTATTTGTTTTCAAGCACACATTTAATTCGCTTCTACGTTTTCTCTCATTTATATTGTTCTCTGTGATCAAGTTGTTGCTTGCACATTTTTATTCTTTTTACTGGGTTTCCTGCTTTAGTAGTGTTACTAGTGTTATTTTTTTTTTCCGTTGGGATTGGAGGGTACTTTCTGACACGTCTATCGTACGGCATGCAAATTAGAAATTAGAATTCACCTACTCTCGCTAATTAAGTTAATAATGTAGAAGTGAAAGTAAGGATCGATCCTATAGGAACGGTTGCATAATTACGGAGACTATAATGATCACTACACTATAAAAACTAGAAAATTAAAGGGATTTTGATTGAAATTAATTAAACTAAGTAATTAACTAAAGTTAAAACTAAGGAAATCTAAACTATGTAAGAATTGGATTGAGGTGTCTCTTATGTAACTAAAATCTAGGGAATTGATTAACTTTGTTCTAGCTTCATAGGATCAATCATGGATAACTATCATGCAGATAAGTTGTGATACATTTGGGCATAAAGCATCACATTCACTGAAGTGTTAATTGCCAATAAGGTTGTATAATTAATCTAATTTATTTGTCTCTGACATACCGATGAGCTCTCATATACATCAAAGTTAATAAATTGAATAAAAATAGTAGTAGAATATAATAAATATAAACAATAATAGCAATGAGCTTAAAGTATCATGTTTACATGCAATCAATCAATAATTATCATGATAATGAGTCATGAGGTGTTATTTTGCTGTCAAATTTAATTAATAAGTGTAATCAATAGCTAAGTTATGATATCAATTGGTATAGGTGATCAAGCTAATAGATTTCATAAAATAAAAGAAAAAAAAAATGAAAGAACAGATTTCATGCAACTTTTATCATAATTAAATCTGATTTGTTGATCTAAATCATCTCATGATCCCTGTTCACTAGAACTCAATTAATCTATCCCTACTAAGCGTTTATGCACTCATGATTTGATTCATCATCACACTCATCATCAACACATGCATCATCATGAGCATAAGCTGAAAAGAAACAAGAGAATAGAGATGATATACTATTGAAGAACGAAGATCCAACGATAAATTAACGAGATCCAATTCTAATTACACCAAGATCCAATTTGTAGAAGCTAATGAAGAACAAAGTCGAAACTTGGCCGTCACAAACCCTACGAAAACCCAATGGAAGAACGCTTAAAACTGATACAATAAGAGGGTATTTATAGAAAAACACGAAAACCCTAATAAAATCGGATAAAATCTATTAAAATAAATTAAAAATCTCTAAAATATATACTGATCATTGTGATGGGGCCTCGTCACGGTCGTGATAGTCGTGACCTGCTCTGTTCTTCAACGAACAACATCGTCACAACCGTGATCATAAGTTTCACGATCGTGACAAACCTTGAAAAGTCCTAAAACAGCTACTGAAGCTCATCACGGTCATGACCATGACATATGGAGGTCGTGACAGCATAGAAATACATTGGTTCGACTTCGAAACATCTCTAAACGACCGCGAACACATCCACATGCATCCAATACATACAGTAATCATGGTCCATCAAAATGAGCATCAAAACTCGTCCAAAGCTCGACATCAACTCCATCTTCACATCATTACTCGTCATGATCTCTCCATCTATACTCTTATCATCAAATATGGCTTCTCACGATCATATCTGCCATGAAAACACGCAAACAACAGTATCCATGTCCTAGAATATAAACTAAACTACAAATACGGTACAAAATGACACAAGTGTGACAAAACAATAGGTCTAACAAAAATAAAACATGAATGTTTTCACACTCATCACTTTCTTTAAAGCCGTTGCATGTTAGAAACATGATCTATCCATTTTATATTTCTTTGGTCACTTTTTTTCCCTTGTTAACTAGGACAATTGATCTGTTTAGTAGATGCCTTTGTATAGAATTTGTCTGCGCTTGAGTTTTATTCGTGGGCTCCAGGGTTACTGTACCTTCTATTCATGTCTTCTGTAATATTGTCGCGAAACAAACGGTTACCTGGTTCCTTGTTGAATAATAATTGCTTCTTGACTTAACTTTCCTAGCTGTTTTTTCCTTTTCTGAAAGTGATTTGGTATCCCTTTTTTCACAATTACATTGCTGGGCAGCAGTCTCAATGCGCCTGAGGCACTGAGGATTTTGGTTAGGCTGCTGTTAAAAGCTATGAAAATTAACTCAAGCATTGATGGGTACAAAATTGTGAAACAAGTGAAGTGCGTATTGAAATCCAGCAGGTGGAGAAGGGTATGTTTTTGGGGTCAAGAGCATGAAGTAGAGACAGAGGTCTAGCTACTGGTTAGCGGTTACAATCTTAAGAGGCAATAGGAAACATTGAAGTAGAGATGGAGGTCTAGCTACTGGTTAGCGGTTACAATCTTAGAGGTAATAGGAAACATTGAATCCTAATATGGATGCTCTTAATAATATTATAATTGCTCAGTAACAAAATTAGCTGTTCAGTTCAAGGCAAACCCATTGTACTATTTTTTATATCCACCCGATAGATTTTGGTAAACAATTACTTGGCCACAAAAGCTTGAAGGCTCAATTTTTTCCTTTTATTTTTGGTGGTATGGATGGCGCAATTACTTTCTCTCTTTCTTTTGTCTAAATCACTTGATTAAGGACTATTGCTAGCTCCATAGTCAGTGGTTCCTTGCTTCCTTTTGTTCAATCCCCCTTCTTCCCGAGTTTCATGGCCCAGTGATGCCATTTAGTTCTCAGATTGCTCTGAACCTGGGTATTTTAATGCATTGGACTTGGTTTTTGAGTAGTTCTTGGATTTAGGCTTTGTAGTAACTAGTAAGAGGGTATCTTTTATTGAATTCTTTCATGATAGGCATGCAAATGGGTTCTTAATTTTCATCGAAGATAACCATTGTACTTTTTCAATCTTGTGAGATAACTAATGGGTTCTGAAAAAGATGTTTGCCCTGCTAATCGCAGGAAGTATTCTCGTGTGAGGAAATCAACTGTTGGTTTATCGGGTGGTAAAGACCAAGTTGCTATAATCAGAGCATCTGGAAATATCAGCCGTGTCGGTGGACAATTCAGTTCAGATACATCAAGTATTGTTGCGGAGAAATTTATCGAAAAGATTCGGAATGTGCGAGGTACATTCATATGGACTTGGCTTTTTTTAAACTGTTTTGCGCCGACACTTCTACCTGTGAAAGTGTAGTTAACTTTGTGAAGCTCCTTTTACGTTCTCCCATAGCTATAGTAATGACTACTGAATTTGCTAGGGAACCTGGGGTTCCCTATTTCTGTGTTTTCACTTTTTGATGAGTGAAGATTCTTATCTCATGCATGTGTCTAGCCAACCTACCATGATATGTGTTTATATGTTGCTTCTTTCTAATTTGTCACATTACAACATGTATTTTGAGAAGCTTCGTTGGATGCATGACAAATAACAAGACATAAACTATCGCCCTGTAAAGGTCAAAATATGCATCGGGGGGTTTACCTGTCGACCTTTAGGATTTTATGTCGGGAAAATAGTAATTGCATTAATTTGTAGTTACTTCAACGAGGCAGAACGTGGTATTTCTTTCATGTAGCATTCTGTGCATTATTCCATGGGCTAGAAAAATTTGTTGCTGCAACTGTCGTTAAGACTTTATTCTTCACTTCAGATTTTCTTCATCTAATCCGCTTAATTGCTCTCCAGAGTCCAAAAAATACAAAGCTGCTATCATCAGAATTGATAGCGGAGGAGGCGATGCTCTTGCTTCTGACTTGTAAGTGTCTCTGCATAGATTCCTCTGATTTCAAGATCACGATTTTGTGCAACTCCTTGGCAACACATCAAGTGATCAGAGGATAATATTGTTTTGGTCCTTCTATCATCAGTTTAAGATGTTAGGTAACATTGGTTTCTTAAAATGGTGTTATTACAGACCATCACATGTTTCATGCCATTTATTCAATTATTCATGTGTTGAGCTTAAAATAAAGTCACACGCACTTGGTACATGATGAGTCAATGCATTATTCACACTTCAAAGGGCATCATTCTCGTGTGTGTGTTGAGGGAAATGGGTGCGAGAGGGGGTGGGTGACAAAGTACTAATATTGTTACAGCTCTTATACCATTAACCTGAGTGTTCAGTAGAGATTGGTTTCTCAATGATGCTCTTTCATGAATTGATTGCAGAATGTGGCGAGAGATTAGGCTCCTTGCTGCTTCGATGCCAGTTGTTGCTTCGATGTCTGATGTGGCTGCTAGCGGTGGATATTACATGGCAATGGCAGCTGGGACCATAGTTGCTGAAAGTCTTACTTTAACTGGTTCAATTGGAGTTGTCACAGGTTAGCATTTGAATCGGCTATTGACATCATCTTTACGGCACTGTTATGCGTGACATGCATGCCTGCCTTGCTTTCTGGGGTTTACTCTGATAATTTGATTACTGCTCCCATCATCGTCCTTCTTTTGGGTACAGAACAAGTAGGGAGTTACAGCCTTGAGGTATAGGGTTGACTCAGTTGTTCTTTTGGTTTTCCCATCATCGTCCTGATTTATATATCAGTGTTTTCTTCTGGGGCAAAGATTTCTTTGCTTCATTATGCTTTAACTTATACTCGTGTGATTTTACAATCATATCTCCCTCTTTTTCATTATGAGATTATGTAGCTTGTGGCTTAGAGTAGAAATTTCATGACCCGACAAACTGAAAAATAGTGGAGTTAGTTTTTGACAAAGGAAATATCATCGAAGGTGCCTATGGTCATGTTTTGGCTCAATGGTAAGCGGCTCTATCCCAACCATGTGATCAAAGATTTAACATTTCCTGAGGATATTAGGAAACGGTCTATATAATTCAAAACTCACAGCCGTCATGTGTTCACTACTTGTAATGTTGTGTTTGTTAGTGCGTGTGTGGCAGTTATTATATTATAGGTTTGTTTATTGTCCATCTTTTAGGCCTATGAAAGGTATTCACGTAGATAAGAGTATAAGGCCCCGTTTGGATTCAAGGAATAGGAGCAGGAAAGGATTGGCTTATTGTGTTTGAATGAGTAAAAGTGCATTTGGTTTCCTCACGAAATCGGAATCGGGTATTCCTCCGGAATCCCATTCCTGACAAAACATGATTTTTGATTCCGTCTACACACCCTAGTATTCAGCCATTCCGAACCCGAACATAATCAATCAAAAAAATATATCGGCCCTGCAAACCACAATCGCAGTTAAACCAATGAGAAATATCGACGAAATTTCTGAAAATCTTGACGAAGTAAAATCGGGCATATCAGAATTTGAAGAGGATTGCACACCAAAGTTGGAAATTTGGGGGCGAAGTTCAACCAGAATACCCCAATTTGCAAGAAGCACAAGATAATTTTATGGCTGCTACCAAGCTTATGTCCATTGTCGACAGGTTGAAGAAGACAAACCCTATTTTTTTTTTTTTTTCATTTGACATAACTTGAATTAAAAATAAAATTTTAATTCTTTATAATATTAAAAATGTTTTCATTCCATTCCATTATAACCAACCAAAACAACTACAAAGAAATGGGATTAACCTATTCCATTATGTTATTTATTTCAAATAATCGTTTGTTTCATTCCATCTTAAAATCATCCCAGCAATCCAAACGCTACCTAATAGTTACCTAATAGTAATTATATTTTGGGCAATTAGTTATCAACTTGGGTGTTTTTGACAGAGTTAATTTCTCAGTAATAATTTTTTTGAGTATTATAGTCACAAAGTCAATGATATTAGTTTAACTCAACTTACATAGTGCAATGGATTCTTGTTTAGAGCGAGATCTTGGAGAGGAGAATATACGCGACCTTAGCATGCAGACCAAAAATCTGTTTCCGTTGAGATTTAAAGCTATACGAAGACATACTTTATAAAAGTGTGTGATTCTTAGGTCAAAACACGTCCTCTAAATATTGTGGAGGCCAGTTTTCAAACTCAATGTCAGTGCCAGACTCCTATCCATGTTGATCATGAGCAAGAGATACTTTTTCATAACTCATTACTCACAGGATAACCCATAACTCTTAGGCTAGTTGGGGGATAGTTAAACCACTTATACCAAGGTGATATGATAGACAAAGTAATACAATGACTTTATTTATTGAACTCGTCGTCTGACTAAAGTCAAGACATTCCAGGTATCATGCTGCATTTTATTTGTAATTGTCCTTGCTTTTTCCAGTAACCCCTGTTTCTTCTGGATGTGTTATGATATCAGTGAGTATTCTTTCTTCCAATGAAACTTGTATGAAATTGTTTGGTAGGTTATAGACTAGGTTGTTCTATCATCAGTTTAATACTCATTGCCTATGATGGGTTTAGCTTTCTGTTCGTTTGTAAGAACATATATTTTTGTTGAAGAACTGACCAGGCTGAGAATGTGTTATTTGAAGTTGCATTTGTGCTTCAAGTTGGCTGCTTTGCTCCATTGCTTACGGTGATGACTTTGTGGCACTTGTGTATAGCGAGATTGAACTTGGAAAATCTGAATGAAAAGATTGGGTTCAACAAGGAGATCATATCAAGGGGAAAATACGCTGAGCTCATAGCTGCTGATCAACGGCCTTTCAGGTTTTAGTTTTACACCAAGTCTCAGATTCTACTTCGATCCTTCCATGTACTGCTGGTGTTGCCACTTACCTTTGAATTTCCCGCTTTTCGGTATTTGTCAATATTAGGGTCCAGATAAATTTTGTGGGAATTTGTCACCTCTTCTTGGATTCTAATCATGATATTAATATAGGGAGAAATATCAGTGCTGGACATGATTATCAGTATGCTAGACTTCTGGGGTTCAAATTTAGTAGACTGGTATCCTGTCATATGTTTTTGGATGGCTAAAGCTGCCTACTAATATATTGGAACCACAAGTCTTGTCATCAACATTGCTCCGTATTATTTGATCTTATGGTCTTCTGTAGCTGAAATTTTTTTTCCCTTGATGGATACGGAATCACATTCGTATACCCTAATTCCATGCCAGCCAAGCCCGGCAAGAATGGCTAATCTGTAGTCCAATGGTTTCTTATTAATTTTTTTCCCTTTTTTTTTTTTTTCACTTTAGGGTGGTTCTTTTTCAGCTAAGATGTTAACTTCTCTGTGATATTTTGTAGACCAGATGAAGCAGAACTGTTTTCGAAGTCTGCGAAGGAATCCTATGAGCGATTCCGAGACAAAGCAGCTTATTCAAGATCGATGCCTGTAATTTCTGTCTAACCATTTTTCTCATTCGTGAAACTTTTTTCAGTATTTTTTTCTTCTTCTTTTAAGTTTTTGGTTTCAACTATCATTGGAATTCAAGTTCCGTCATGTGTTTAGGTAGAAAAAATGGAAGAGCACGCCCAAGGAAGAGTGTGGACTGGTAAAGACGCAGCTGACCGTGGACTTGTTGATGCAATTGGTGGAATGTCCCGCGCTATAGCTATTGCAAAACAGAAGGCCAGCATACCTCAAGATAGAAAGGTATTTTCTTGTTTCCCTAATGTACTTCTCTCATGGCGGTGAGATGTGCATCATTGCTTGCGCATAGTTTTCATCAGGTTTTTCGCTCTGCTAATTTTTTTTCCAATTTTTTCCAATGATGTTTATGCTGCGAGATTGTCACATCCTAAATTGTGATCTTTTTGAGAAATGTAGGTGACTCTTGTTGAACTATCAAAGTCATCACCATCAATACCCCAGATTCTAACGAACTTAGGGACCTTGATTGTTGGAGCGGACACAGCAGTGAAGGAGCTCCTAGAACAGCTCACAGTCTCTAAGGGCGTCCAAGCTCGGATGGATGGAATAATCTTCGAGAGATCGAATAATTCTCCTCTCTCTAGCTCCATCCTCCATTTGCTCAAGGATTACTTGAGTTCATTCTAGTCCCTGTGGGATCTTCTTCTGTTTGCTGCCTCCGAATATAGCGATCAAGTTGGGATCCTACTTGGTCTCTTATATGAATATACACGGAAACTAAGGAACACACATGGGTATGATATCACTCTCTTAAGTATCGAGTTGCATCTCTCGTGGGTCTGGTCGTTACTTTTGTTACTGGTTCATGGTACAGTGGTTCTTGAGGTGGATCCTGGAGTGGTCCTGTACGTTGTAGCTGTGAACTGGCAGTCTGGCACATTCTTGCTCAACAAGAACAACGAAATGGGATGGATTAGTGGATAATCCGCCGGAGCCGATTTACTGGAGCAATCTGCTGGAGCAAGTGATCACCTCGTTCAATGTAGGGTTGCCATTATTCTCTCGGCGGATAACATGATTGGGACTGTAATTTGTTTTCGGTGTACAATAATTTATTCTATTTATACTGAAACTAGTTTTCAGTCCCGGCTTTGCGTGGGGTTGTGCATACTTAAGGGCAATATGTTAATAGTAATGGTTTGATATGTATGGAGGAAACAACTTATAAAGTTATTATGATAACTGATGTTATAAAGATGTAATTGAAACAGAAGGCATCATTCTCATATATTTGCATGGTGTTTTCTACAAACTTCAACCATGCAAGCAAGAGCATCATGTACTACATACAATAGTTCGAAATAAATTTAGGTTAAATTCTTTAGTTTCTGCGAACTCTATAAAATTCATAAGGACATTGTAAACCTTGATCAAAGACAAAACATGAAATTTCATTACAAAGTTTGACCATAAAATCAGCTAGTCGTTTTGCAATGTCGTCACTGATAATGTCATAGTTTTTATAGTTGTCTTTCTGTGTCTCAGTTTGTTGCTTCAGGAGGTTCTCCTCCTCCTCTAGCGGAGGCTGAAAAGTAAGATCATAGTTAGTACGATAACTCGACACGAATCAACTCTGCAAATAGTCTAGAAAGTAGTTGTATTCGGCTCAATCCTTTTTGGAAAAGATTGGGCCGAATTTCATTACTCAATTGGCATAGTAGGAAAGACCCTTTGCTTTTAAGTTCAAATCAAAATACAGTCTGAATGAAAACAGTCAACAAAACATCATGTCCTCAACAACTAAGGTCTCCTAGATAGGAGAAACATCAAATTTCACACGGCTTAACGGGAACCCAAGTTCTTTAGGTTTATCCTCATGCAGCTAACCCTGAAAGAGCACTCTTTTATCATCTAGTTTTGATATAAGAAATTCGAAAACGAGAATCTATATATCCTTAAAGAAGAGAGAGAAAAGACCCTCGTCCATTACGCATGTGTCCATTACGCATGTGTCCATGACGCATGTGTTCAAGGAAGTGGTTCCTATCTGTTCTCTCCCCGGGGGCACTTAGATACCAATACACTATCAATAACAATGGCTTTTTGTCGTGCATTCAACAATAACAAAACCCTTTACAAAGTAGAGTAAAAAGAATGGCAACTCGAACTCTAAAACTTGATCAAGGATAAGTATTTTGCAAAAGATGCAAACTATCCTCATACAAAACATATTAGAGCAAGTCCAATGGACATGGCATTTGGGTTGCCAAATCTATAATATAGCAATATGTCATCAAATGTGCACTCTGATATATATCTTTTTTCATGTCAATTTATAAATTTTGCTATATGCATCGTCAAATTTGACATTGAAAATACATAAAGTTAAAATATATCAACTCTACAGGTTAAACACAAAAGTTTAAAAAAAGATAAATCCAATAAAAACATGTGGTCTTTTCTTGACCTTTCTTTTAGATGGTCATGTCAAAATATAGCACAATTTAGATGGTCATGCCAAAATATAGCACATTTGTCATGCCCACACATTTGTCATGCCAAAATATAGCACATTTGTCATGCCAAAATTTAACTATAGCTGGGCTAAAATCGCAATCCCCATTGATCTTGCTCTTATAGGTTAGAAATACACATAATCCACCACCTGCACAGCGCTCAGAGACTACTGTTGATCAAGAAAAACTGATAGTAGCACTATTTACCGTATACTCCAATATTTTGCAGCCTCATGGCTTCATGGACCGAAGCCACCAGATTATATCTTGCTCGTGCTTCATCACTAAAATCAAAATTTGTAATGGATCTACTATTTCTAGTAGCATGAAGTGATGTTTAAAGACTTACTAAGCAACATAGGATCATGAATTTTGCTAATTCATCACCAATTCGAAGAGTGATCATCAAGGAGATAACAGTACTGCATGTCAAAACAAGACTTCCCTCCCAAAAGAAATACAAAGAAAATAAAAAATCATGGTCAAAACTACACATTCATCCAAAACTACTTGAAGTCAATAAACTCTAAACGTACCTGCAAAATGCGAATCAAAGGTAACTTACCGAAACACTAATTCCAAACAATACCGCAATTAAAGAAAGAAGTCATTATCTTTTACGCCCGTTATGCAAGATGTGTTTTATTCAACCAACCAATTTTCTATCGAAAAATCCTCAACTCCTAAACCATAAACAAAAACGAAGCCTAAGAGTTTGCTTGGTATCGTTGTTTGAAACTATGACAGCGAAAACTAATAACAGAAATAGAAAATCAATAGTCAAAATCAAAAATTCTTCATGTAATAAAATTATTTTTTTGCAAAAGGGGTTCTTTCACTACAAAACAACTGCTGATTTACGATCTTTTTTAAATTTTGATCGTTAAATCAGTGACCGAATCAGTCGCTAAATTTTTTAAAGACCGATTTTAAAAACGATCGCTAATTTAACGACCGATTCGGTCTAAAAAACAATTTAACGACCGAATCGATCGTTAAATACGTGATATAATAAAAATCAGATCTTTCCCATTTTCACTCACTTACTCACTCACTCAAACTGCCGCCGCACCAGCATCACGGCCACCCGCCAACCCGAGACTACCCCCGCCAACGGCCACCGCCCCAGCTGCCGCCACCACCATCGCAGCTGCAACCGTCACCGTTATTCACTGTCATTCACCTCCCCAAACACCTCTGTCGTCGTGAGCCGCCACCGTCACCACTGTCCGCGATCCGCCACCGCCACCACCGCCATCACTGTCCGCCACCGCCTCCGCATCCGCCATCGCCACCACCGTCCACCATCTGTCACCGCTAACCCGACGCCAAACAACATCATTACCGTCGAAAAGTTTTGTGAATTTTGGTTTAATTACATGTTTAATTTAATTTAATTATATATTTAATTATATGCTTGCTTGATGAATTTTGGATTGATTATGCCTAATTTGGATGAATTTGGGTTGTGAGGTGGTAGTGATGGATGAGTTGGTCGATTGAGTTGGATGATGATATTGGATGAGTGGTGAAAGATGTGTCGTGATGGATGAGTTGTGAATGATGTGTATGAGTTGTGAATGATGTGTATTGATGCATAACTTGTGATTTTTGGATTATTATTATTGAGTTTTATTTATAAATTATTGAATTGGTTGTTTTTAGGTTTAGGATTTGTTGAATTGATTGTGATTTTTTTTGAATTGCTTGGGTGATTATTCGATGATGGTTTGGACAATGGAGTTGGATGACGATTTATGGACGATGTTTATGGTTGTTTTGGACACTTGGTTGGTTTGAGGCTTTTGGACGATTGTTGATAACCTAAGGATTAGGTCATGTTTGATTTGGATTTGATTTAACTTTTCCTAAAATGCCCAAGAGCTAAAAATACGATGGTTGATTTGATTTGGATTTGATTAGAGCTATATTTGATTTGGATTTGATTAGGATGAGGAAGGGAGAATTTGATGATGACTCTGATAGATCATCCAAATTGGAAGACGATGAGGACGATGATTAGAACTTCTGCAGTTGTAAGCTTTTGTTACATAGGTCATGTTCTATTACATCTTTTACATGTCTTTAGGATTTTTTTTTTTTCATTTTTTGGTACTAGGAAAGCTTTTCTTACATATGTCATGATTATAAATTTTTTTCCATTTGTATACAAAATGTTATTCGTTTCGTGCAGATGTCAGCACGAAAGCTTATTATGGGACTGGGTTCAGGTAGTGCTGACAGAGGTGAGAGACGTGGTAGAGGATTGGACATGTTGGAGGAAGGTGCCTTTGAGGGTCAGGGATAGAATGTGGGGGGTTTTCATTTCGTGTCTTACATTATTTTATTGATGACTGCATATATCTATTTTTTTTTGTTTACTTTGTGTGTAGGAGTTTTATTGGTGGAGGTCCAAGCTGACGGAGCTTGTCAGGAGAGAGTGGGAGGCGACGACGACGAAAAGGACGAAAGTTATCTTGTACAAGACCCGACAGACCGTGCAAAAAGGGGACGTCCTTCCTTGGGTTGACGAGGGTTCTCTTGGTGCGTTGAACACCAAGTGGAACTCAAAGTCGTTCAAGGATCGTTTTAAGCAGGCGAAGGATAACAGGAGTAAAGGTGAGGCAAAACACACATAAGGAACTGTGTCTACGGTCCATGTGATCAAGAAGCTGATAAGTTAATTTTCTAAACAAAAAAATACTCAAAGATTTTTTTAAAAGTAGTTCTATTTAGTTCTTTGTTGTCTAATGTGTTTGCTAAAAATAAAATTCCTAACCTAGGGTGAGACACTGAAGAGGATGCCTGATGAGACAGAGGTGTTTGAATACACGTACAAGAAGAAAGACATTGTGCCGGCATCGGGTGAGGAGATGGAACTCTATGATGATAGGGCTAAGGCAGTGACGGTAAGTTAAACTTTTTACATTTATTTTTTATTAAGTCTTTTTATTTTTAATAGATAGTTTTTGTAGTTTAATATCTTTATCCTTTTTTTTTGTTATATGTAGGAAGAGTTCAGAGTTCGTCGTGCTGTGGTGGTGGATGAGATTTTGGCCACGTAGGAGTCGGGGACTCAGCTCACTCCGGAGCAGGAGCGCACATTCACCAGCCATGCGTATCTCGACATAGCGGAATGAAAAAAAGGTACGTCTATGGTCTCGAATCGGCCTTCTCGGTGTATTATCCCAAGGAGGTGCTATCCTCGACCAGTAGAGTATCGATATCCATCGACCGTTCGGAGGTTCTTTCGCTGAAGAAGGAGGTGGCAGCTCTGAAGGCACAGATGGAGAGAATGACCCAGATGATGTCCTAGTGCAGAAGAGGAGCTTTTGATCGTCGTTCGGATGATTCTCACAATCCACCGCCCCATCCGTGTCCTCCAGAGCAGATCCATGGTTTCTAAGCATAAGTAGATATATATGATTTCTCTAGTTTGATGTAGTTTTCTTATCATTTTTTTTTATTTCATACACGATTTTTGCATTATAACGATTACTTGATATCATTTTGTGTTTTTTTCATATTGTTTTTCAATACTTTCATATGTTGGTGTTGGATTGTGGATGTCGGAGGTTGGATGGATGGGTTTGGAGTGGTTTGGACGTAGTTTAGGGCAAATTTTGTATCGCGTTAGGGATTTCAGCAAACCAGGTTTTATGTAACTGGAATAAGTTAATTAGCGACCGATTCGATCGTTAATATCGCTGAAAAAATCATTGCAGGAGTAAGTGTTTGTGACCGTTTCGATCGTTAATTAGTTTTGCGACTGTATATCTTTTGGTCGCTAAATAGCGACCGTTTCGATCGCAAATGTAATTAACGATCAATATTTTATCGATCGTTTTTTGCAACCGAAATTCGATCGCAAACATTGATTAGCGATTGAAAATCATTTTTAGCGATCGAAAATTTCAGTTGCTAATAATTGTTTATTTTGTAGTGTTTATACCGTGTTTAGATACAAAAGAAACTGAAATTGAAAATTATTTTTTTGGATTTTCTTTTTTTAGTTTATGTTTATTCCATTTATGAAAAAGAAAATAAAAATAAATATTTTTGTTTCTTCAACCACTGAAACAAAAACAGAAAATAGAAAACAAAAATGATATCAAACAGGTCCTAAATAAACAAAAACACGATTAGACACTTTCTTATGTAAGAATGGGAACTTTTAACAATAAACCTGACATTGTTGGCAGCTTGAAATTGTGGAAAGACGGGCTCAAAGAGAACCATAACTTAAAAAGAGAAGTGTCACGAAACACTTCAGAGTCTCAGAATTCTTTATTGCACCCAATGGCCTTTCGGTTCGCTTCTCGCCCTTCTTCATGGCAGACTTGGAGAGCGAATTCTTTATACTTTCATTGATACGTCAAGAATCTAATAGAATCATCGAAGTCTATCTTCGATTCGCTGGTGAATTAAAAAGCTCCAACTTCTCCGCTTATAAAGTTGCCGCTGGAACAACCACCATTTCATCCTCCTCAACTCCGACCGCGACTTCCAGCGACAAGCTATATTCATAAAACCAGATACCTATGAGGAGAATGGGATAGGACTTGTGATTAGCGATCTCAGGCTCTGAGGAAGTCGAGTGACGAGGAAGAGTAATGAGGCCTCAAAAACCTGATTCCAATGTGATAACGTCATTTTTTGATCAAATCAGGAAAACTGGGGAATAAAACCGTACCCGTTTTAGTAGATGCATGAACCGCCTGTATAAATGGTAATGACTGATCACCCCTCATATCTCACCCTCTGATATAAATGAAGGAAAAGAACGAAAGGATATATTATGAGGGGTTGATTAGCAGCTCTCGTCAAAAATTGAATATCTTTATTTATCACAAACATATTAATTAATGCCTTGACAAAAAAAAAACATATTAATTAAGTCAAAAATAAGGTTGATTTTAGATTTGTCATTGTCGCGATAGCAAAAGGATTTTTCAATCGAATGAACTGGTTCATTAAGCAAGCATGATTTATTTCTTAGAAACCAATTCAATATGCTTTCAGAATCAATTGCCGCGGATTGTTGATTGATTTAAAAGCAATTGACCTTCTCTATTCTATTTTCCAATAACTATTGTTTCAAGTTGGTATGTTACAGGTTTTGTAAGTTTCACGTATTTGTTTAGCTATTGTATGATTTATTTTGTTGAAGATACATCATAAAAGGATTGATAGTTTGAATTATTTTTTTAAGGTGAATGAATACTGTTGGGTTGTGAAGAGGCTTGAACAATTAATTAGTCATTATAGATTTATTATGCATTAAATGTATGACCAACCAAACTTTGTACCAAACTTTGGTATAAAAAACTCAAATAAAACATTATATATACTAGTACTTAATCTGTTTTATTATAACATTGTTTATATAATTTACATTATGTATATAAGAAAATACTATTGGTAATTACACATATCTATTTTAAATCACATAGATAATCTAAAATATTTGAGGATTCTATGTGGTAATGATGCTAAACTATTTAAGCGATTGTTATCTTCTAATGATGTCATAATAATGAAATAAATATATAATAATATTGGAACAATATGTACAAGATAATGACAAGACATTATATATTATTGTGTTATTAATAAATATTTATGTCATCATAAATATTGTGTTATTAATATAGGAACGATCAACGAAACCTGGTACCAAAATAAATCAAAATTTCTTACGAAAAAAGATGAATGTGCCTTTATATATTTAAATAGATATCACATCTTTTCCTCAATCTCTTTTATTTTCAAACAACTATTGTTTCAAGTTCCTACGTTAGAGTTACTGTAAGTTTTATGTAATTGTTTAGCTATTATATGATTTATTTTGTTGGAGATGCATCATAGAAGGATTGATTGCTTGAATTATTTCTCATGTTGAGTCAATATTGTTAGGTTGTGAAGAGTCATGGGTAATTACTTAGTCATTATGAATTGGCTATGTATTTAATACATTAATAACCAAATTTGATATCAAACTTTGATCCCAAGAAACCCAAATGTAGCATTATATATATATAAATAGATTTAAATACATACTATATCTTTTCTTCAGTCTCTTTTATTTTCGAACAGCTGTTGTTTTCATGTTCCTATGCTGGACCTACTATAAGTTTTACGTAATTATTTATCTATTATATGATTTATTTTGTTGGAGAACATCATAAAAGGATTGATTGTTTGGATTATTTCTCGTGGTGGGTCAATATTATTAGTTTGTGAAGAGTCATGGATAATTAATTAGTCATTGTATTTAATGCATGACCAATCAAACTTAATATCAAATTTTGGTATCAAAAAACCCAAATATAACGTTATATATACAAATAGATAAATAAATTATGTGCATTATGTTTCATTTTCTTAGGAGTCCATGGAATGGTCGGAATCACTCCACTGTTTTCTCAATTGTGAGAAAGAAACTTAGGTATCAATGCCACTTAAACTAGTTTAAATTTCTGTCCCGTCTTCACCTCGATTTTATTGAACATTATATATTTACCGTCCTTCCCAAATAAAATACGAAATATTATGAAGTATAGCATCTTTGGCAAGGTAGGATTCATTATTTTTTAAGTATAGCATCTAAGGAGTATTAACTTACAACTCTTCCAGTTGTAAGTTTTTGTTTTTAAATCTCTCATTGAAAATTTTGCATTCATTTCCTAACAATGAAGCTACAGAGTCATTTGCAGCCAATTGTAATAGAGATATATATACACCAGTAAAAGAAATCGTTAAATCGATATTACAACAGCATAATTAAAAGCCCATGTTCTTCATTTCTCACTCAAGAACCCAAAAAAAGGAAAAGCAAAGGCAAGAAAAATCACAAAACCAAAGCTTCTTGCTCCTGATTCTTTCCCTCTGTTGATCCCAGCATTCACAATGGCTCGTCCCTTATACGCGGACATGGGACGACCGTTAAGCAGCTCCGTTCCGTCACGGAGAAACCACTCCAGCGATTCCGTCATCGATGAAGCTCTTGTAAGAAAGCTGGAGTTGGCGTATCCCTGGTAAAGCCGGAGACATAATTGCTACCCATGTGGATCTGGCTGATAAAAGTAGACGCCTCGGTTTAGTTGCTGATGCTAATGGTGGTGTTGTTCCTCCTGCTTCTCTCAGGACAAATCGGATCACCACCACTTTTGTGTAGGAATCAGATGTTTTTGGCAGATCCGATGAAAAAGAGCGGACCTTGGGGTTGGTGCTTAGCCTCCGATTACTGGAACAACGATTGATATGATTTCGATTGTCGGTATGGGTGGAGTTGGGAAAACTACCCTTGCTCAGCTGGTCTATAATGATCCCAGGATCTCATCGGGGGACTATTTGATTTCCTGGGTTTATGTTTCTGATACTTTCGATGCACCTCAATTAGCCAAGGAAATTCTAGCATCCATCACTAGAAGATGTTATGGTGATGACTGTAGCTGGGATGTATTGCAACGCGAGCTTTGTAGCTGGCTATGTATTCAGTCACAAAGCGCATGGTAGCAAGATGGTCGTTACTACCCGAAATGATCGTGTTGTTTCTGCCCTACAAGCTAACCATCGTCTCCAATTGAATCAACTACCTGAAGTTGACGGATGGTCATTATTCTCACAATCTTTTTTTCCCACCGGTAAAGCCAATGCACACCCTCAGCTAGTAGCAATCGGCAGAGAGATAGTTAGCAAATTCAATGGTTTGTCCTTAGCAATAAAGGCAGCTATTGGGATTCTTCGTGGACTCGGCGAGGACATCACAATGGAAAAGGATTTTGGAGAGCGAATCCTGTTCTTCCTGTTCTTCCTGTCCTTAGCTAATATGCTACTGTTATTTGCCACAACATCTTAAGCGATGTTTTTCTTATTGCTCTTTATTTCCTAAAGGTCAGACATTTTTATCCTATCAGACGCAAAAGCTTTGGATTGATGAAGGCTTCGTGCAACAACAAAATGGTATTGGGAGCATGCAAGCAGAAAGTAATGCTTAATTTGATGAAATAGTATTAAGATCATTTATTAACCCAATGGGATGAGGGTATAGCTATTCGATGCATGATCTTACTCGTGATTTCGCTGTGTTTGTTAGTGAAAAAATCAATAAGCTATCTGAAGCGGAGAAGCCAATCACAAGTTATGCAAGCATTCGGCACGTCTCCTTCAAAGACTTGTAAGAAATTAAGTCCGATGGTATTGTAAATTTCGAAGACTTAGAAGTTAGGTCGTTGAAGATAGGGTCACCCATATCAAAGAAAGTGCTTGGTGAAATATTATAACGCCCCAAGATTATCTGTTCAATATCTGATTCATAAGTGATGTTACTATAAAGATCCAAAAAAATTGAGATAATTTATTTTTTCAAATAATAATAAAAACAATATATTATTGAATATCATAATTTATAAAATGGGCTTATAAAATTTCTTTGTCAAAAGTCATGACCAAAATATGATAAGGATCCGAAAATTTCGTAAAATTTAGTTTCACGATAATTAACGTGAATAATAAATAATCGTACGTTACAATTTATTTTACGGGGTTAAAAGGTTTGTTTGATGCTATAATAAGAAAAGAATACAAAATATGAATGAAATACAATCCTAATATGCAAATACAGAAAAATACAGTCTTAATATGAAAATATATTATTTATACGAAAATGACCTAAACCTAATTTTGACACTTATTTTCTTTATGCCAATTTTTACTCTACCTAAATTAAATTATTTATCTACTAATTACCTATTAATTATCAACTAAATGCCCACTAATTATCCACTAAAATTATTTTAATTGATTTAGTTTCCTAAATACACGCTCTCTTCTTCTTGAAAAACTTCTTACAAACATAAAAACACTCCTTTTCATGCAAGAGAAGAGATAATCAAGGGAAGAGAAGAAGGAGAGTTTGAAGAGAAGAGGAGAAGTTAGGGTTACAAGACAACGAGTATCCTTCATGATTAATAAGAGAAGGATTTGAAGACGCTGTTCGTTGTCATTTAAGGACGAGATTGAACGTGTGCATGTGAAGAATTGTGATAAAAGGTAACGTTTAGATTTATTATATGTGACGATGCGTGCTATTATACCGTGAGTATAATAATATACATTGGAAGCTTTGGACGTAGTCACTAAATGTGACTGACGTAAAATATTGACTGCAACTGCTGTGTGCTATGTGTTAAATACTGAGTGCTATGGAGTGTTGTTGCTTGGTGTGTGTTATGCTTTGTTTGCTGGTATAATAAGGGAGGAGTGTAAATCCATAAATTGGTGAGATAACTCCGTGGTATAAAACATAAAGAGCATTGTGTCTGTCATATATGTTATACAGTGACTTGGTAGTGACATTCTTTTATCGACCTTGTGAGGTCATTTTGATATGAGGGTATCTCACTGCAGGAGACCCTGGGCTCCGGTTTGGTTGATCCTTTTTCGCACATGTCCCTTTTGCTAATGGTAAAGAGAGCATACTTATGAAATTGAACAAGTCTCGCTAAGGGGACAATTATAACATTGAGGGTATCTATTATCTTTCGTCTTTGTGTGATTGTTATAATGGTGAATATAATAAAGTCTTTGAGTAAACTGTTGAGTGCAGCAGTGTGTGAGATTTGGACCGGGGCCTGTCATGTCATAGTATCATTGTCTCAGTTTGTTTGATATGGAGGTCTTGACTGTTATACCATAAAGGGTATGACGATATTAAATGACGTTGATAATGTCCGAAGTATTGATCGAAACGTAGTTTCGAGCGTTGTTACGTGGTATTAAGTGTGCTTATGTGACTAGGGTGAATCAGTAGTATACTTATGATGATAATTGTGAATGCCAGATTGGCATGATAATTTCAGAATGCATGGACAAAGGATCCAAGTGATCATTTCCCTTTTCTTTTCTTACCTTTTTCTCTTGTGTAATCCCTGGTAAGGGGGCCGACACGTTATTGAGCTCTTATAGCTCACGGTCACTATTTTTCTGTGTGTTTCTTCTTTTCTTTATTACAGGAGCAAGATTTGAAGAAGAAATGTGACCTAAGATTTGATGCTAGATGTAAATTCCGCTGCAAAGATGATATTCTGAGTTATAATTTAGCGCATCAAAAGTTTCTAAACTAATGATGTATAAGTGAACTTAGCTTAATTCTTATGACTAAGCCATGAACTATAGTTTTTACCTAATTGAGACGTTGAGCCCAGCGGCAATGACGTTATATGTATCATTAATAAAAAGTGAAAAGTCGGGACGTTATAGTTACCGTCACTCTGAACACTTCACAAAGCAAGGCGACGAGATTACAAGGGATTTATGTATCAAAAACATAGGAAACTAATCATGAAATAATCCAAACTTACAATATCCTTTATAACAAGAAAATCAAACCGTTCATGAAATGAAATCAAATGCTTAGTTAAGCTAATTATTCGACATTGCTCCGTGAAACAAATCCATCCCACGTCTCTTTATTACTTGAAACAAACATGTAACCGTAAGCTCAAAACCCCAATAACACAAGCTACACAGGGGTTCATCATGCTTTTTATATCATGTGTTTCCTATGTATAAACAAGATGCAATGCAAACCATACTCAACAATCATATACCAAACAGGAATTTATAAATATATAAATAATTAAATAAGATATATTTATACAGGATACTAGTTCTTGGTTGGTCAAATTTAATCTCGTTTTATAAACCCTTAGTCATTATTAAAGATCTTAAGGCTTTTCATGTAATGCATGTCACATCATGTCGATTCACGTATCTCTTACAGGTTGATGACATGGGAGAAGTTATCACAGAAAGTTAATATAGTTACCTAGTATGATCGTACTAGGAACAATTAATCAAACTTAGTGGACTCTGCAGTGGACCCAGGACAGTTAATTCTAACAAACATGACCAACTCATAATGTCATTGCGTGCACGCTAAAGGGTTAATTAAAACCTCCCTAACTAATTATGTAACTGTAACCCTCCTAATCATTAAAAATGACAGAAATTGCTCCATAAACAGGATTCAGGTTTTCAGACATGTCACATAACATTAATCATATTAGTTCCATGTATACCAGGTGACTACCATGACATTCTTAATTCAAGATTTTCAGACATGTAATATGAAATTAATTATATTAATTTTATGTATAGCAGATGACTACCATGGCATTTCATGTTTTCAAATACAAATCATATTTAATTATATTCGGGGTTATCTGAAAATAATTCCCCATATGTTATGCAGGCCAGATATTTTTATAACATTCTCTAATATTTTCATGATTTGATAGTTCATTACAAAAATAATAAATATTCGCATACATGGTGTCACACAATAAGAACAAACGATATTCAAGAATAGTTATAATAATTTATAAATATTCTATAGATTGCATCGTTATCCTTTTTAACATGTATATTAAATATTCACAGGCAGATAAGAACATCAAGATTATTATTTTTTAATTTAACATGCAAGTTAGATGATCAAACAGTCACACGATTCAAGTCATACACGCAAAAATATTTAAGTTAAGATAACGATGTGTATTATCTTGTCATGATTAAAATCAAAATAATTTCAGAATCAACGTGTGCTGAATCCTCCTCATCGGTGTTTTTTGTACCTACAATAATAATACGATGTATAAGTACCGTCACAATATATTTTCAAATAATGCGTACACATATGTGTACATTTAGATGTATAACACATGTATAATATTATACACTTAAATTAAAGTAAAAATAGGGGATAATTCCCTTTCATCCTCCACTGTTCACATGTACAGGGAGTCCAGGGAGACTCACGCTTGGCTTGATGACGAGCAGGTTGCCACCGGTATCGGGTTCAAGCTACCGGTCGATGGGACTCCTTCGGCATGGTCGGGCGCGGCCAAGGGTGGTCGGGAACAAGTCAAGGGGCCGACGAGATGTGTTGTCGGGGTAATCGAGGGTTTCAAGAGGTGGTTTCATGGTGATGGCCGCGATTTGCTTCGTCGCAGAGCAAGTGAACTTACTTTATGAGGTGGTTTCCGACGTCGTGGGTGGCCAAAGATGGACAGGGAGGAGTCATCGACGTCGAGGTTGGCCGAATTCCTGCTGATGTGGGTTGACAGGGTTTACGAATCGAAAACAAACGAAGATAAGAGAAGGAGGTAAACTTACCTTATGATCTATTTCTGAATTATCGTGTCAATTGACCATACCTCTAGTTGTATTTATAGGGTACCTCTAGTTGTGTTAAACAAACGATTCCAAGAGACTATTCTGAGTCCTGTTGAGGAGAAGGAAAGATCTTATAATTGGTTTGTATTGTCATTTACTAGACGTAAAGTAACAGGTTGATTGTAAGCCTAAAATAATCACACGTAGTGTTATTCTTTTGATTTATCACACTGATAATCAAGGAAAAATTGAAGTAAGGAATATAGGCGTATTTTAGCTATATATTCTAACCAGTATAAAATCTTTGTGTTTCTATTTTGTTGTTTTCATTATATTTAACCCTATTGTTATTCAACTTCAACCAGCAGAAAATTAAAAGGAACCAACGTTGCTGCAGTAAGATTCCGTATTATTGGAATAAGCTTAGAATATCTCTACTGTCCAACTAAAAAAGAGAGATTATTCACCCTCTCCTCCCCCCTTTCCTCTGTAGTCAAGCTATCTCTAGACTTTTAGATAAGCATGTTAAGTCCTCCTTTAAGCCTAAAAGTGTGGTAAGTATCTCTACAACCTCTTGAGTTATTGGAGTTAAGATAGATTCATGCATTATCTCTTGATGTATTTTTGGATTCATGTATATTCATTGGTGCATTGCATTTGTCGATGTATTTACCTAGATGGATGTATTTTACCATTCATGTATTTGGATCATTAATTAGGTTCATGTCTTGTTAGGTTCATGTATGGGTGTGTCTAGGATGTATCTAGATGTCCTATAAATAGTGGTGTCATCTTTGGTGTTTATACACAAGTAAGATTGAAATAATACAAGTGTTTTAGAGTTTTCCGCACATATCCCTCCTCTTGAGCCTCTTAATCCCTATTCGATTATTGTGTTGCTACAACATTTGGTATCAGAGCAAGGTTATTTGGTGAGATGTCTACCTACAATGGAAACATTATTTGTCCATCCCGAAGTTTGATGGGAAGGTGGATTTCAAAAACTGGGTTATCATGATTGACACCTTCCTCATGGTGCATGATTTGTATACTTGTGTTATCAATGAAATTACGGAGAATGCAAATGATAACATAAAAAGGTGATATAGCTTGGCGTTATTCGTCCTTCACCAAGCGATTGATCAGTCAAACATTCACAAGATTGTTAGCGTGACCACGACGAAACAAGCAAATGACATTTTATAGAAGATGTATAAGGGAGCAAATAAGGTACAGAAGAACAAGCTGCAAGTGCTGCGAAGGAAATATGAGCTTCTTGAGATAGAGAAGTTTGAGACGTCTCAAGTTACATCTCCCGGGTGCAAGATGTTGTGAACGTCATGAGAGTTAATGACAAGGGGAAGACCGATGTAGAAGTTGTTGAGAAGATTCTTCGTACTTTAATGGAGAAATATGATTATGCTGCAGTTGCGATTCAAGAGGCAAACGGCTTGTCTTCTATGAAGGTGGAAGATCTCGTAGGGTCATTACAAGTCTATGAGCAACGGATGAAGGAACGAGCCACAAGTACTTCTTTGAAGAACCAATTAAATTCGGTAAAGGAGAAGGAAGGCAGTCAATGGCAGAAAGGACAGGAGGCTCAGAATTTTGACAACGAAGGTCAAACTTATGACCGTAGAGTTCGTGATTCAAATAGAGGAAGAGGACTAGACAATTCAAGAGGAGGCAACAGAGGCAGTTTGAACGGGGAAGGAGGCCGAGACAACCATTGGGGAGATGGAAGAGGTCGTGGTTACAACGATCAGAGATATAGCCGAGAGAGAGGTAATTACTCTAAAAAACAAGGATAATTTCTAGGTGGATGTTATAACTGTGGCTACACAGGACGTAGAGCCTCAGAATGCCGAAAACAGAGAAGAGAAGATGTTCAGGCCCATGTTATAGAAATAATTCACAGCATGTTGATCTCGGAGACATTGCTCTTAGCATGCAGCGCTGAGAGCATAGACAAGGAGAACATATGGTTCTTGGATACGGGGTGTAGTAATCACATATATGGAAAGAAGAATATGTTTGTTGAGCTGGATGAGTCATTTCGATCGGAGATGAAATTTGGAAATGGTTTAAGTGTGCTTGTGATGAGAAAAGGTAAAATTTCCATCTTATTGAAGAATGTGTCTGCAAGATATATTTCAGATGTCTACTATGTGCCTAGTCTACATCAGAATTTGTTAAGTTTAGGCCAGCTTTCGGAGAAAGGATATGATATTCACGTCCTTGATAAAGTCTACACCATAGTTGATAGCCAAAGAAGATTAATCGCGAAGGTAAATATGGCCTTAAATCGTCTATTTCCCTTGAAGATTACTTATGAGAGTGTTTTAGGTTTCCCTTCTGTGGGGTTAGATTACAATTGGTTATGGCACCTGTGTTTTGGACATTTGAACTTTGAAAATTGAAGTTTTTGTCACGGAAGAGAATGGTTGGTGGTTTACCTACAATTGAGACTTCTAACCGAGTCTGTGATACTTGTGTGCTGAGGAAAAAAGCACAGAGATCCCTTCTATGCTGGAAAATCATGGAGATCGAAGCATCCATTGGAGCTTATTCATTCAGATCTATGTTCTGTGGAAATTCCATCTCATGGAGGTTGCAGGTATTTCATGACTTTCTGATGCGTGCCGTCGTAAGCACGTCAAATTTATATTTATAAGATCCCACTTCACCCTATAAATATGAGTTTAAATGT
>JAOVYX010009658.1:0-34330 GCA_035668315.1 Drosera spatulata | reverse complement strand
GGGGCTCGGTAACTTCATTAGGTAAAAATGGGGGAAATTCTCATATGGTGCTAGCATCGTTCCTACCATTCCTCTTCGCTGTTTTGGACCTGAAAAGTTGGTATGGCACATTAGTTTTGGAGCAGATAATAGGTGCTCTGTTTCCTTTCTCAGGTTCAATGTAATGTGTTTGAAGGTGCAAGCGGGGAAGTAGCTTTAACCGCTGCTGGAGGATTGAGACAATTACCGGGAGGGATTTTTGAAAACGCAGCACTGGTATTTGTGTGTCAGTTGTGAGTTGTGACAGTGAATTCTTTCAGATGCAACTGCCTGCATATGTTCTATAGTGGCATTATTCAAGCATGATATTTTTATTTGCTATCTCATCCTGGCATATGGCTGGGTGTTGCCCCCACATCGATTCCATTTGTCATAGAAGTTTACCAACGCCCGAACATTGATATGAAGTCATAGACTCATAGTCAGGGAAATAAGTCACTATCAGTTTGTTAATTATGGGTGCAATCTTATTAATCTATAAGTCTTAACGATGGAGACTTGTGATCATTTTCCTTATCACAAATGCCGTCATAAAACCATAGCTTAAAGGTAGTAGTTTTCATATGTTCATTTCTGCCTTTATCTTTTCTATGTCACTGTTCTGCTTTATGTTCTCTCTCGGATTTACCACGGTCCCAATTTCGTCAACCATGGTATTGATCACTAGGTCCTAGAAAGTGTGTGTTTGTGAGGACTGTCCTGTATACAAACACATGATTACTGGTACCATTTCAGTGTTTCTTACTAGAGAAATCTAGTTTCCTCGTCTCTTAACATTGTTCTTGCTTTTAATTGTTTACTTTTTTGTAGATTGGGTTTCAACATGCGGGAATTTTCTATGAATTTGTGCCATGGAGTGGTGTTGTCGAATGGGATGTTGCTCCATGGGGAAGCTGGCAAATGGTTGCAGACAACGGATCTTATAAGGTACTGCATGTGGACATGATACCTCCATATTGTGCTATAATATTATATTACTTCTCCACACTGTCTGCAGGTAGAGTTGGAGGCAGTAACTGATGACCCAGGGACGTGCTCCAACGCTCGAGGCTGGTCTTGCTCCTGCTTGTAAAGATACTTGCTATGGTAGTTTGAAGTTACGAATGTGGGAGCGGATGCCTGATGGCAGCAAAGGAAAGGTTTGTTCCATTCTGTTGCGAGTAATTCATGATACTTGGTGTCAGTGTTATCATGATATTGCCCTTCACGAGCCAAAGAGTCTATTTGAGCATTATCCTGTTGGCTATTTGGATTATATAATTTTTACCATGGAGCCGCGACAGCAATCTCATCTAGGGCTACAAGTTTGCTGTTGGTTCATATCAATAAAATTTCATCTTACACACATAAGAGCTAAGTATCTTTTATGTTTTGAACCATTGTAGACCTTGCTAGATTTATGAACTAACGTATTATATGTATTGGTTGCTGGAATCACAAACTAGCATATTAGAACCACTATTCTTGCTGCTTTTTGGTTGATGGTCATATCAGATGTCAAGATCTGGTTTTGAAGGAGAATATATTTCACCCGCTTTAGTTCAGATTTTAACTGCTAAGCGATCACTGCTGATTGTTCTCATTTAGGCTATCTTGGACGTAACGAGTGACATGGCTTCCGTGGAGGTCGGGGGAGGTCCATGGTTCGGTAGCTGGAAAGGGAAGACCACAACACCAGAGCTCTTCAGCCGAGCTCTCAGAGTCCCTGTGGATGTGGAGTCACTGTTCGGTTTGGTTCCATTTCTAAAGCCCCCTGGGTTGTAATAATAAGGTTACTTTCCTAACGACCATTTGCAGCAGCCTCCTTATTTTTATCCCTACTTTATTGTGCTGCATAGATTCCCTAAAGAATCACTTTATATATATTCCCTAGAAAATTTAAGGATTCCATTTAAAGAATCACTTCATAGATCCTGCACCATAAAGAATCACTTTTCATATATGGATACTTAACAAAAAGTTTGTAACATTGTAAATAAAAATCACTCGTGACATATTATGTTTATTCTGTAAACTTGGCGTTCTTTACATGTTTGAATGTTCAAAACATCAAATAGTATAAAGAAGGAAAAAACAAATGAAATTCACGGCGTTTTGCATTACATGATCTACTTTTTTTTTTTCCCAAATTTTATCCACCTCCTATGGTCCTTTGTCTTCCATTTAAAATTAAATTAAGGGATTAATTTAGTGCTCTTTCCGTAAAACAGTTTGATTATACGTGTTTGTTTATGGGAACTTCGACACTTGTTTCGAAGTGTCTTATCAGTGTTCGGAGGATTAATCGAGATACATGCGAGCTGACCCGGACACCCTCAGACATCAAAAAAAAAAAAAAAAAAAACATGCTGCTGGTGAACATCTCCACAAATAAAGATAAGAACTCTTATAAAGAATCTAATGCTCACGTGCATATCAAGAACCACAAGTTCAGTAATAATATAAGATGTCACCATGCAATCCTATGTACACGATTTTTTTTCCTAATTGGTACGGAAAAGAAAAAAAATTTGAAAAGTACTTCCTCGTCAAATAATTTTCCAAGTCTAGTGTGTTTCTCAATGGGTATAGACGCAGAGCGTCTTTCAATGGGTTATTTTTTTGTCCGGTTTGACCTAATTTTTATATAGTTTTGGCCGCACTTTGAACCTAACTTGTGACATTTAATTTTTTTCGTGCATTAATAGTTCAATAACATAACATCGTTTATGTAAATAAAATCCTGAATAATTAAATAAAACTACTCTTTATTCATTATAAAAAAACTTAACATAACACTTCTCTAATCTCACTTAGAACATACATAAGATACATAAGATAAGAGAAAAGAAACATCGTTCATTAGATAGTACAACAAGTTGAGTAATTCATGTGTTCCACTAACAAGGAATATCGGATTTGTTCCGTCTTCTATGTGTTTCTGAAGGATTTCTCCCAATTGTTTATTTGTCCTGACCGTTTGATACCTCCAACGAGTTGTGTTGGTATTTTTATAGATTAAGAAATCATCAGATCTCGACATGTAATTTTCCACGCTATTAAATCTTCCTCTAGAAAGGAACGTAATCTTTTATGATTTAAAGTTTTTTATCCACACTTAACATTAGATAAACAAAATTTTCATCGTACCCATATTTCTCCTCGAGGTGTTTCGTACCTGAGCTCCTAACTTGTTGATTGGTTGTGCAATTCATCTCTGGTGACTGAGGACCTCGCACATTTTTCCGACCATATAACATCAAGTTGAGTACTAGTCTTTAGTAATATTATGTGGTCTAAAACCTCCTGCTCCAATTTGTGGACAACATGTATGGGCAATTTCGCTTCCGAATCTTACTCATCGGTGCATCTCCGCCCTCTTGTAGTTGGCTTGGGTAGCATAAAGCTCGGTCGATTTACCCATAGAATTATAATAATGAAGAAGACAAAATCATTTATTTTTTTAGAATCGATCAGAATGTAATTTAGACCCAAAGAAAGCTCGTTCGCATACATGATTTCCATTTTGGATCTCATTTTGAATGTCGTATCCTTCGGACCACTAATTGGGTGTAAGAGTTCTTCAGTAATCGCATCTCAAAAATTCTCAGTTGTCCATCGAACCATGAAATTTCTCCTATTGTCAGATCGGGCAACCAAGTCCCTCCGTTATGTAGTTTAATTTCGACCACGAGTTTAGCCATATTTTTTATGAATGAGGGTTGGGTTTGATGAAGAAGTAGTTAATGACAACAAGAGTATAGAGGATAGAAGATGAATGGTAGGTGTTGAATGGTAGATGTTGAGAGTTGAATAATAGATGAATGGTAGGTTATCTCATTTACTGACGGATGATGTGATGATAAAAGCTTATAAAGGTTGATAAAATCTGATAAAAAAGCTGAATTGGTTCCTCACGATAGTTAAAGCATGATCTGATAAAAGCTCCACCATCTCATGTGCTAGTAAAAGGTGTTAAAAGCTTATAAAGTCGAATTGGTTCCCCATGTGCTAGTAAATGCATGACCTGATTAAAGCTGAATTGGTTCCCCATGTGCTAGTAAATGCATGACCTGATTAAAACTGAATTGGTTCCCCATGTGCTAGTAAAGCATGTCCTGATAAAAACTGAGCCCTCCCATGTGCTATTAAAAGATGACAATACAAGTATGATGCGAAGATTCATGATGAATGGCCATGACTGATTCTCTTTGGTACAAATGACCTCACAATATCAACTTGCAGTCGTATTTGAATTCCATTATGTATAAAGTTTCCCTGTTAGAATTAAAAATCGTATTTCAGTTGATGTAGTTACTGTGATGTTTGATCAAAGCCTAATCTATGAAACTTTTTAGGATGTTATACAATGATCGATAAATAGAATGAAAACGATAAATAAAATGATTCGTGTACATAGAAATATCAGATTACATATTTCAACTTCAACGAGGGTATGAACGTATCCCACACCCTTTCGCCTCTTCTTCATCAATCCTCTCAGCATATATCTTTAGACATTGCGTAGGCCAGCCAAGCATAAATAAAGCTTCATACATGTCCTCTGATTGTAATGGCATTAAGCCATCCTCCAATGTTGCAGCACCATCCCTTTTATACCAAAATCACGCAAATACAGGAGTCCATCCCTTTTATCATCACCTGCCTTAGATGACAAAAATCAATGATTATTGTCACATATATTTTGCATTGAAAAAAATGTTAGGATCCACCTCTGGTGTCCACTCTTTCCATCTGCCCGTATAAACCTTTCACCATAGTGCAACTTAATGTACAAGTAAAAACTCGAAGATGAAAACCAATATCCTTTAGATCCTTGAGTAGGGATTGTAGAAGTAAGTGGTATGAAAGAGAGAGGAATAGATTAGTGTTTGCAGAAGAGGGTGTGGTGTAAGGTATTTATAGACCTAGAAACAAATCTTGATCATCTGATCTAGACTTCATTTAGAAGTGTGAATATCCACCGTTGATGCAAGTTTCTGAATGTTAGTTTGACTACTTTCATAAATCCTAGCCGTTCGATCTATGTTTAATTTAGAAGTGTGAATATTAATCGTTGATGCAAGTTTCGAATATTCATTTGACTTTTTTCCTGAAACAAGTATCTTGTGACCACCACGTCGTCGGCGTCTGCAGGGAACTTGCTGAAGTTACTATGAAGCCAAGCTATCGATACGAAAGACCTTGTCAGCATCTGACGAAGCGTCAAACCGAGAAGTTATGAACACATAAGCTCATAGTCTTCTCCGGTCTGAAAGATGACGGGAGTGTCCTGATCAGGAAACCCCACCAACATAGCTTATAGTCTTCTCTGGTCTGAAAGATAACGAGAGTGCCCGGACTAGGAAACCCCAATAACATAGCTACGTCCTCTTGGATAGCTGTATCCAATGCCATAATCAAGGTATGGTCGATGGGTATCTCTGCTGCCCTATAAAACTGCCGAAATGTAATTCCGGCTACAACAAGCACGTTCAACACCCTTTATTGTGGTACCACGAATGATGTCGTGTGACGTGAAAATGATCTGGCTCCTACAATCAGAAAAAACACCTCATTGATTATGGTAATTCGTAGAGAACGACTATTATGTTAAAATTCACTTTAAACAGATTCAAACCTGGCCGGTTCATATGACCTCTGATCTGTGGTGTGACTGACGTGTCAAGACTGTATTGACCAAGGGACGAGGCACCTCGACGTTGTCGATTATCTCGTCCTCCATATCTGCTGGCGTCGAAGCGTTACTACCTCTCCCTCTACATAAAGACCCTGAATATCAGGGTACTCTAGGCCTGAACCAGAATGGAAAACTACTAGAATCTAAAAAAACAGACCCTACTGAATCCCCTCTACGACGTCCTCTTCCATGTCTCCTCCTCTGGGCTGCTCTGTAGCCCCCTGTACGACCTCCTCTCCTATGCCCCCTCATACGCGGCGATATCTAGATTGAGAAAATTTCAACATGAGTAAATTCCAGAACAGAATTATTAATTGAAAGATATTGAAAGATAGTGAATTATTAACTTGTCTCAATAGAGAATAATTATATCGAAATCAGTACAATAAAATAGTCAACTACGATCTCATCGATCATAATACTAAAGATTACAACATCACGAGTACATAAGAACTAAAACAAACGAGGAAGTAGTCATCCCATCGGTCCACGGCGACAACTATTGGGCCTCACATCTCTTTCTACTTGATGGAAAGCTCTTTGTCCCCGATGAGAAGTTCCTTCTCCCTAGCGAGATATTCCTTCTCTCGTCTTTTCTCTGACGAGAAGTTCCTTCTCCTTGGCGAGATGTTCTTTCTCCTTGTTCATTAGGAGGCATGGTTTGGAAGGGCCCTCGCACGGCCTGAGCAGGAATTCTGACGGTTATGGTCTTACTAACGACATTTCTTGCATCATAGTTGTGCACTCGAACTAGCTCTGTTAGGACAAGTGGATGCGTTGCGCCCAACTTGCTGACACTGTCCGCATCTAGTGTCTCCTCTGCTATGTCGAACATCCATCTAATTGTGCATGCTATTTGTCCATTGTTTGCCATTGTTTCTCTTCCATTCCTGCCTTGGAACAATGACAGGCACTCTGATCATGAACGAACCTAAACTGCGATGTCCTGGTACTTAGATGGCTGGACATCTTATAGTACTCGTCTACATATGCAAGGGGATCCACAATCCAAACAACACTTCAAGACATGGCTACATGGATAGTAATATAGCTGTCATTTCATACAAGTGTTGTTTGCGAAATCAACCTCATGGATATGTCGATCTCGAGTGATGGTTCGGTCGACAACCGACCAGTCTTCACCTCAAAAAGTCCTAGCCTGTCATGAAACCTTGTAACAACGGGAGTCCATGCCTTGTTCCTCTTTCTATCAAGATGATGATGAACCAAAGGGTGACCGACCGGTCTTTACCTCAAAAAGTCTTGGTCTGTCGTGGAACCTTGTCATAACGTCAGTCCCCGCCTTGTTCCTCTTTCTTCAAGATGATGATGAACCAAAGGGGTGATCATCATCCCTTTACTAATCTCATCCTCTGATGTCATCCTCCATTCCGTGAAAATAAAGGTTTGAACAGTAGAATGTGAACTGAAACAATATTGTAATAGGAGTTAAACACTTCTCCCTCCCTCCGTCATGTGCCAAAGACCACTCCAGTCGTATGCCCTCTGGCTATCCTCCAGAATTTTGTTCATCTTAACCTCCTACTTTGTTAATTGTCGTTCATAACAAAGCTTCTTCAACCTGTTCCCATAGGTTTTGGAACTCATGTGCGTCCTAAAGTTGCTGGCAAAATGATGGGCACAAAAACGATGACATGCGTTGGGTTCGGTCCAACGACCTTGAAAGGACTTTAAAACACTAAAAAGCACTTCAAAAGCCTGAAAACACCATAAAAAATAACTCAAATCTTTTCAAAACACTAAAAAACAAATGAATAGTGATGAAAACACTATAAAACAGCCTCAAATAACTTGCAAAATGCAAAAATCTATCAAAAGAGTCTTAAAATGACTTTAATAACACTAAAAAACACCGGCACAATGATCCGATATTAAACAGATGCCTTGTCTATCGCCCACCACCTACAAAATGTTCAAAATGAAAAATTCAGGGATACATGTATTTAAGAGCTGATTGAAATATTTGAGTAGGTTTCAGGGTTTAAACAAACCTGTCTTAGTCCGTCGAAGAACCAAGACCATGCATCAATTGACTCCCTCCATTCCACTATGAAAGCAAGTGGAAAGAGCTGATCATTGGCGTATTATCCCACTACAACATATAGCGTTCCATGATACTTTTCTTTAAGGAAAGTTGCATCCATACTGATCACTGGACGACAATGCCTCCATCCTTGGATTGCCGATCCGAATGCCAGAAAGCACCAGTAAACAAGCAATGATTGGGAATATTCATCGACAAAGAATGGTTTATTACTATCGTTCCAGGGTTGGCTCGCCTTACGACATCAAGTAACATGGTAAGAATTGCGTATGACTTTTCCTAATCACCCAGCAGGTTTGCAATAGCTTTTTGTTTGGCCGGCCATACTTTCTTGTACGAGACAGTCTGATGATAGTCCTTCTCGATCATCTTCTTGATGATCTGTACTTTCATGGAGAGATCCTCTGCAATAACATCAGTAATCTGACCCGCAACAAAATCCGAAGTGAGCTGTGCATTGGCAGCTCGGAATGTCCTGGTGGTGCAAGTGTGTCTCGCAATAATCACGTTGATCCTCCATCTATTGTCTTTCTCTTAGAGAGACGCACAACGTCTTTTATCTCTACCATACCCAAAACGCACTAGATTGGGAATTTACTTTGTAAGGGAAGTAGTTTGGGAATTTTTCTTTTAGTCGTACTATTTAAGAAAAAAACAATCCATGTATATAGTTCCTAATTTATGAGAGCTACGAGCACCTAATTTGTTTCCTTCACTTATTTCTCATTGATCCCTCAAGTTGTATTGCTTAGGTTTCTTTTTATGGTGGCTCGATTATATGAAACTTCGAAGAGTACTGTTGAAATTTTCAACATTGATTTGATAATTTTTTTGATTGAAGGGGTACAGTGAGCTAAATTAAAGACTTAACGACTTATAGCAAAAAAAAATTTGTTAGAAAAAATCGGTATAAGGTGCAGTGAAAATTATCCAACACTTTTTTCTCATCGTGCAGATAAAATGGAATTATAATTAAATAGCTTAAAAAAAATCAACACCAAGATTTTTATGTGGAAAACCCCCTAAAAAAATAAAAGGGCTAAAAACTACAGAATCGTTGGCTCGACTAGATTATTACAATCACCATGATAACTCTTAATAATTTTCTTCTCTATCTGGATATAACATACCTCCATAGAAGATCACACTCAATATCTGAAGCTGGATATTTCTCTCTTCTAGTGGCTTTGCTGTGTAGTGTTTGTGATGCAAATAAAGAGCTTCATTCTTGTCTATTTATAGGCATTTTTGGCCTGTGTGAATGTGCAGTGGGAAATTATAAGATCCATGCAAAATTTCTGCACCATCCGTGTTCCAAAATAAAGAGTCCTTATTTTCGATGATACTGTGAATCCTCGATTCGAATAGAGATGAACAACAGGTCTTCTTTGAAGATTATCAGTCTTGTAGTAATGATGTGGAATTGAAGAGTTCCGTCCTTGAGCTGTATTTTTATGGGAATTGCACGCTAATGGCAAAGTCATCTCCATAAATGATGTGGGCCCCACCTGTTTGTTTTTCTCTACAAATAGAAATGCTGCCTTCGCCAACTTGCAAACCATTGCTCCTTTTTTACTTTTATTTTTCTTTTGTCTAACATAGAACAAGATAACTATAGCACATGAGGAATAATATACTAATAATTATTTTCGTCCCGAATGGTGGGCCGAGACCATCGTCATACTGGTTTGTTATCTGTAAAAATCAAAATTTTCTATAAGTGATGTTTTCGTCATCATATCGGACCCGTTGTTGTCATTATGAATCTTCTCCAATTGAAATCATTTTTGATTCAATGCATCACGTATCCAATGATATCTCACATCAATGTGTTTCGACCTCGAACGGAATGTCAAATTCGTGACAAGGTAAATAACATTCTGATATCGCAATAGAGTCGATACCTGTCCTATTATAATCCCAACTCTAGCAAGAAATTCTTCATCCATAACACTTCCTTACTACCTTCACTGATTACGATATACTCTACCTCTGTAATAGACAAAACAATGCATTTTTATAGCTTTAACAGGCATGACACTGCTCTTCCTATAAAGATTGTCATATAACCAGAGGTAGACTTCCGAGAATCTGCGTTTAGGAGGATTGCACACCGTCGAGATGCTACGGCTTTTAGAGTCGCCACCTAATTGAGCCCTAACTAGGAAGGGCGTGAATCATAAGGAATCGTTATGCAGACAGAGCTTCTGTACTCGAAAGTTAGGTTAAGTGATAGGAAGATCGCTTGGTCGGCTCAGACCCACCATGTTCGTCGAAGCGGTCTCTACTTTTAAAGGTTTTCATTTGGATATCTCAATTTTCTTAATATGATAGTTGTCCTAAAAGACAGGTTAGATAATACAAAAAGACAAAGGGATAAACACGATCGAACCATGAAAAAAAGCATACGTACTTGGGTTTGCCAATATTAGGGTATCACATAATAAAAATTTTTAATGAAAGATTTCAACTTGATAATCGATGAATTCTCACTTAAAAATGGATTGAAATAAATACACCACTTAAAAACGGATTAAAGTAGATTTTGTTATAATAAAACCAAAATGAACACAATATGTCGCATAAATTAGGAGAATCACTCTTGTCAATGCACACACATGTATTGTTAATGCCCCGAATCACTCTAATAAATCTTCACACAATTGTATAGTGATATCTATGAAACAAAAGTTTCTGAGCTTATGAATTGATTCTATCACCAATTGTCAGTACATTTGCAGAGAACAACTTCTCTAATTATAGGCAATATATCTTGTACCATATTGCCTTCTGAGTGATAAATTGTAAGTAGGTTTATGGAATCTTATGAGTGGGATAACATTGTAATCCAGTATACAATATTCAACACTCCTCCTTGGATGACAATACAATCGTAAAACTTTGTGCTAGTATATTATACATCTGGTTATGGGAATATGACTATCTCGTTAAAATTTTGTCAGGAAAAATTCATTGGGATAAAAACATGATCGAAGGAAAAAGAGTACAGTCTCCTCCTCAATAGTACCTCACTTCATTGAGATATCTTCAACCAGGAAGATCTTTGAGTCGTCGAGTCCCGATCTTGTGCCTGAGTATCTCCAAAATTGCTTTAAGAAGTGTCTTTGTGAATAGATCTATCAAGTTTGTATTGGATTGAATTTGTTGGATATTTATATCTTCATTCTTTTGAAGATCATGTGCAAAGAAGAATTTTGGAGATATATGTTTAGTTTTATCACCTTTAATGTACCTTTTTTTGAGTTGTATAATGCATTCTGTATTATCTTCGTATATTACAATGGGGTTATCTTTAATTGAAAATAATCCACATGAACTTTGAATGTGATGGATCATAGATCGAAACCAAACACATTCTCGACTTACTTCATGAATAGAAAATAATTCTGAATGAATTGAAGATGTAGCAGTTAATGTCTACTTTGTGGATTTCCACGAAATCGCCGCATCGTTATAGGTAAACAAATATCCAATTTGAGATCTTGCTTTATGTTGATCAGACAAATATCCTGTATCTGCATATCCAATGAGATGTGATTTTGTCTATCTTGAATAAAATAAACCCATATCTGTAGTTCCACGAAGATAACGTAATATTTGTTTTATTCTATTCCAATGTTTTTTAGTTGGCGAAGAACTGAATCTTGCTAATAAATTAACACTAAAGGCAATATCAGGCTTTGTATAATTAGCAAGGTACATTAGTGAGCAAATATCACTGAGATATGGAACTTCTGATCCAAATAACTCGTCTCTATCTTCTTGTGATTGGAATGGATCCTTTTTCACATCAAGTGATCGGATAATCATTGAGGTACTTAACAGGTGAGCTTTATCCATATAAAAACGACATAAAAATTTTTCCGTATATGTCGATTGATGGACAAAAATTCTAGTGGACAAATGCTCAATCTGTATGCCGAGATAGAATTTTGTTTTATCAAGATCTTTCATTTTAAATTTTCTTTTTAAGTAATCGTCGGTTTGTATGATCTCTTCTAGAGTATCAATGATATTTAAATCGTCTACATATACGATAATTATAACAAAACCAAAATTGGTTTTCTTCGTAAGAACACAAGGACATATCTTGTTATTTATATATTCTTCTTTTAACAAATACTCATTAAGACGATTATACCACATTCTTTCAGATTGTTTTAATCCATACAATGACCGTTCTAATTTAATTGAGTATAAGTTCCGTGGTTGTGTATCACTTGACATCTTAAATCCTTCCGAGATTCTCATACATATCTCAATGTCTAATGATCCATATGAATATGTCACAACATCCATTAGATGCATATCATATCCTTCTCTAGCAAACATGCTAATTAAGAAGCGAAACGTAATTCTGTCCATCATAGAAGAATAAATTTCATTATAATCACAGCATGGTATCTGTGAAAATCCTTGAGCAACTAAGCGCGCTTTATATCTCATAATTTCTCCTTTCTTATTTTGTTTTTGAATGAAAGCTCACTTATATCCAACCGGTTTGATATTTTGTGGTGTCTGGACTATTGGTCAAAAACTTCACGTTTAACCAAAGAATCCAATTTTGCTTGAATTGCATCCTTCCATTTGATCAATCATTTTTTTTGTTGACATTCATCCATACTACGTGATTCTGGATCGTCATTTGGATTCATGATATCTAATGCCACATTATAGACAAAAATATCATTTATCTTGATTTCATTTCAGTCCTACACAATATACGTATTAGCATTATTAATCAAAATTTCTTCATTTGTAAATGATTGTTGCTCGATAATATTCTCATTACCATTATTAGTTGCTATATTTTCATCAATTACCTTTATGGATTTATTCATTGGAATGATTTCCTCGAGAACATCATTACCTTTCGATTTTCTTTATGAGGAACTGTATCTTTCGCACCGACAGGTCTACCATGCTTCAGACGAGATTTACACTTTTCTAGAGTGTTGCCAGTATTAGATTCATTTGATATTAGAATTCTGACAGGAGTATTTACAGCTGGTATATAATATTTAACTATCCATTTTGATTCAGTAAATGAGTCAGGCATTTCATTTAAGATACTCTGTAAATGAATAATCCTTTGACCTTCATGTTCAGATTAACTAGTACGAGGATCATTAGAGGACAATAATGATGATTTCCATGATATTTTATCCTAATTTTTTGGTGAAATATGTACTCCTTCTCTCTTCTTTTCTCCCCCTAATTTTGGGGATTCATTTTCATTAAAATGACAATCTGCATATCTTACAGTGAAAAAATCTCCGGTTAATGATTCGAGATATCGTAGTATTGAAGGAGAATCAAAACCAACGTATATCCCAAGTTCATGTTGGGGACCCATCTTTGTTCGTTGGGGTGGTGCGATTGAAACATATATAGTACACCCAAAAACTCGTAGATGTGAAATATTTGGTTCTTGATCAAATACGAGTTGTAATTGTGAATATTTGTGGTAGACTACAGGCCTAACACGTATCAATGCTGCAGCATGAAGTATTGCATGTCCCCAGGCTGTAGTCTGTAATTTGCTTTTCATGAGCAATGGTCTTGCAATTAACTTAAGTCTTTTAATTAAAGTTTCAGTTAAACCATTTTGTGTATGAACATGAACTACAGAATGCTCAACAATAATATCAATTGACATGCAATATTTATTAAATACTTTTGACGTAAATTCTCTAGCATTATCAAGACAAATTATCTTTATTGGATGATCTGGAAAATGTGCTCCTATATTTAATAATTTGAGCCAATAACCTTGCAAAAGCTACATTTTTTATAGAAAGAAAGACAAACATGTGACCATCTAATTGATGCATCAATCAGTACTATAAAGTATCTGAATGGCCTACTTGCATGGTGGATGGGTCCACATATGTCACCTTGAATTCTTTATAAAAATGTCGGAGTCTCATCATTAATCTTTACTGGAGATGGACTTATAATTAATTTCCATAATGGACATGCTGCGCATGATAGATCACGGCTTGCTAGAATCCTTTGATTCTTTAACTGATGTTCGTTTGAACATTCAATAATTCGGCGCATCATGTTGATTCCTGGATGACGAAGTCGTTCATGCCAAATCACTAACACATTATTGTTAGCGAAGTTCTGATTCTTAGTAGCATACGGCTCAATTGTTCTAATAGTCGTATGATATAATCCAAGAAAGAGTGTTGGGAATTTTTCTAGTATATGCTTCTGGCATAATACTGCTAAAATAATATAAAGATATTCCTTATTTTGTTCACCTTCTTTTTCCACATGAAAACAACTTAATCGTATATCCTTTAAACTTAATAAGTTTCGTTTATATTTTGAGGAATATAACGCATCTTTTATAAGAAATTTAGTACCATTTGGAAGTACTAATTTTGGTATTTCAGATCCCTCAATTAAATATACACTTCCAGCAATCGTGCCAACATTATCTTTTACTAATGTTAAATGAGAGAAATATCTTTTATTTTAGACAATAGTATGAGTCGTGGCACAATCCATTATGCATGTATCTTCTTCTCCCATTATAATTATCTGTAAATTTTTTAAATAAACACACAAACCTTTTATTCTATTCAAACAAAAGTACATGATTTTTATTCCTATAAATAAACACACATACAAGAAGAAATAAGATAAATAAATTAAAATTATATATTACTAATCAAGAACATCCTCTTCTCGAAGATGCATGCTTGACTGGATAAAATCTGATTTATCCAGATGAGTTGTATCTTTTGACACTCCATCTTCTGACAGTGTTTGATTCTGGATAACATTGTTTGGGGTTGCTGCTTCTTGAATAGCAAGATTGGTCTCAACTTTTTTACCTTTTCTTGGGACTGTTGATATAAATTCACTACATGTTTTGGTGTTCGATAATTCCTCGACCAATGTCCTTTCCCACCACATCTATAACATGCATCTTTGTGATGTTTTTGTTGATTATGGGTCTCAGAATTGACCCATGTATTTTTTTTCGCTTTTCTTCTGTTTTATGTGGTCCAGAATTATTATGAGGTGCAAGGTAGTTACCTTGTTCACATCGCCGTACTTGACCACGACCTTGTCCGCGGCCTTGTCCTTGTCCGCGCCCACGAGAAGAGTTAACATTACCTTCAGGGTATGTTAGAAATGTTTCAGGCACAGGGGCATATCCACTGGGACGAATTCTATGTTGTTGTACAGCAGTTCGTTATGTTATTAAGCAACAAACAAATAGGCTATCAAATTGCAAAATTTTTTAAAACCCATCGTACGATATTGTGGCTGTAAGGTCATGTTTGATGCGTGAAAAGTGGTATATGTCTTTTTAAGCATATCTTCATCTGTTATCTTATCATTGCATAATCTTAATTTTGAAGTAATTCTGAATACCTCAAAATTATATTTAGAAATACTTTTGAAATCTTGCAACCTGAGATTTTGCCATTCGTTTCGGACGATTGGTAATATTACGGTTCAGTGATGATCATATCTTGTTTTTAAATTGTTCCATAATATTAGAGGTTGTTCTTCCTCTAAATATTCAGACTTTAGGTTTTTATGGAGATTATATCTATCACCAATTGTCATTACATTTGCATAGAACAACTTCTCTATTTATACACAATTGATCCTGTACCATAATTGCCTTTGAGTGGTTGATGGAATCTTGTTTTATGAGTGGGTTTATGAAATCTTATGGGTGGGATAACATTGTCACCCACTATACTATATTCAATAGATTTACCACTTGATCATGGTTAAGGGATCAAACCACGTGATAATGGATTAAAACAAGTTGATTCGTGATAGTTTTGACATAAAGCTGGCCAGCTGTTTTCCTAAGTTGGTTCATTGATACCCAATAAACTAATTTTTAATGGGAACAGTATACTTATATGTAACCAAGTGACTAGTGTGTACAACATGTATAACACACCTTAGCAGAGCATGGATAGAGTTGTTCAGCCTTAGTGAGTTAAAATTGACATAGGAACATGAATAGTTTAACAAACGTGGACCATGCTACTAACATCTCATGAATATAGACAAAATTTATGAATCTATCAATGAGAATCACTCATAAGGCATATCAAAGATGGGTTCAGAAGCATTAAACCTTGCAAAGCTTCTCCTTCCTCTTGGCAACTGGATTGGCAGTGGCTGGACAACGTTGAGCCAGAAATCATCTTGCCATGCCGGTGCTTCGAAGCAGCTGAATTGCTTTCGTCAAGAAATTCAGTCCGCCAAAGAGGAGGTGCTGTCGGATGCCCTCGTGACTAGCTGATGGGCATACCAAGGGAGGATGCTCCTCGTCGCATTCGTCAATAGCTTCAAAGACCTTCTCGGGGTGGGATGGTTTTTTGTTCAGAAGAGGGATGTCGATGTTGATGTTGGATGTTGATGGGATTTGATCAATGTTGAATCGTGAGACTTGATGCTTCTTGTGATTTGATGATCGATGATTTGGTGTTGTTCGATGATGAGATTTGATGAAAGCGGCTGGTCGATCATGCTCTGTCTTCATCCTTGCGATGGGTATTCATAGGACAATTGGAAGAAGCTAAAAGGGAGGAGTGGATTAGGGGGACAGTGGAGGTGAGGCGACGTGCTTGTTTGAGCAGTTGAATCTTTATCCATGTATACAAAGAGTGTTAAAAAAAAAGTTATGTATTAGATTTTTTATCCCTAGATTCTCTATATCCTATATTTTTATTATATTTATGGAATAAAAATTATATTTTTTAAACTTTTTATATTATTAAAATAATATAAAAATTATATTTTTGGGATATAGGATAGTTTATAAATACGAAAAAGTACAAATATTTAAAAATTAATTTATTTTAGCTGAAATAAAATGAAATAAAATAATTATTAAAATTGAAAAATTATTATAATATTATTGAATATGTTTAATTGAGGTTTATTAACTTCAATATATGAAAAATGTGAAAATCTATATACAGAATCGATATAGGGAATTTGTTGGATGATTGAATCAAAAACTGAACTCTATATAGAAAGAATGATACTAAAATACTGTATTATAGGAACAAAGATAGAAAAACTGATAGTACATTGCAGTGTCTACAATCACTAGGGGTGTCTATATTGGAGTTTGCTTAGTCTAAGAGTAAACTTAACATTAGGAGTCTTAGACTGGGAATGGAAGAAGCCAAGCTGCTACAGCACATGGAGACTCCGGTGTCAACAAGAATCAGGTCTGCATCCAGGAGGAAGTAGACTGAAAGAACACTAGAAGCCTCCCCATCCAGCATTGATGAGAGGCTGCATCAACTGGATCAGAATCTCTACGAAGTCAAAGAATGGACCAAGGACGCTCTGCAAGACTTCGCCGAAGTACTCTATCCTCTTACAGACGACCTTGCAGCAGAGAGGGGTAGGATGGAGGAAAACTTTGATGCTTTCTATGAATTGCTGCAAGGCCTCTCAAAGTCATTGACCACACAAGCTCAAAAGGTCACCGGCATCATTTTGCAACATTACATTAAGACAACCTCAAACTATAACCGATTGCACAACGCACATGCTATTAGATTCAAAAAGCTACAGACAACCATTCAGGAGACGTAGAGTCAACTGCAAACACACATCTTCAACAACGAAAAGCGACTTAGCATCCTGGAGTCCAAAGTGGATGCAACAATCAAAAGATCCACTGCTGTGCAGAACAGCTTGGCCTCAGAGCTGAAGGCTTTAAAGGAAGTTGTCAAGGAACTCTCCAACGATCTAAGTGCAAACAAAAAGGGGAAGAGAATTGCAGAGCAATCCACAGCAGAGGAGACTGCAGAAAGGAGGGGCGGATCAAGGTCTCGGGGGGAGATACAACCACTAAGGCATGCAGTAGAAGGAGCATCTACAGTAGAGAAAATGAGAACTGCAGCAGAGGGGCCAAGTAGCAGAAGTACAGTAGAACAGCACATGAGTTTCTCAGAGCAGCAGAGGAGAAGGAAACCAAAGCACAAACGACCAAAGATTCTACAACAGGATTATCCTTCCAAGAGAGGACGGAGGGCTTAATCCTTAGGAAAATATAAGTCCTCTAATATTTATAACTATTTGTTTAAAAAAAGAATTGTTGAAAAGTGATCTTGTTGTAAGAATTTCTTTGGAGTTTTATTTGCATCAATTTAGGGGGAGATTGATAGGAATGTGCAATCCCTCCATTTGTATAGAAATTGATGAACAAAACTTAAGAAGAAATTATGTATGTAATAGATGTTTAGGCTGTAATAGTTAGGTAGGTAGTTGCAGACTAGATGCCAGAGGTCGTACAACAGAGACATGCAGAAAGGCTAGATATGAAGACTGTGCAGCAGAGCTCATACAGCCGAGGGTGCAGCAGAGGCTAACAGTAGATCTCAACCAATCTTCTTTTAAGAATACCAACAAATCCGCATAAGTGATAATGGGATGTTGTTTGACTATGTCATCTTGGAAAGTGTAGTGAAAATCCCAGAAATAACCTAAAGAGCGGTTTAATAGGTTATCTACAAGTTAGACAAAGCATTATATGGCTTAAAACAAGTTCCAAGGGCATGGTATGAAACTCTCTCAATTTTTCATGTGAAAATAACTTTAAGAGAGGAAAGGTAGATACCACCCTTATTGTTGTAGTCTTTGTTCCCCATATCTCACCAAGTGATCTCATAAACTTAAGGCTAACTTCTTTGTTGTCAAAAGTTTTTCCTAAAGTCTTGAGATTGTTGATGAGAGTTTGTGGTCACAGTCCACGACCTTCCTCCCTTGTCAGAGAGTTTGAGTTTCTCCTTGAGGATGATGCTAATAATTCTTCCAAATAGAGACTGTCTGGCCTCTACTGCTTTGGCCAATTGATACATCAGTAGCTTGGCCCAGTTAAGTTTGTGCTTGGTGAGGATCGCACACATAATTTCTTGGTGTTCAGAGGTGATCTGATCTTTTGAGAACTCTCTTGACATGATCACCTTCTTGACCACGTCTGCAAGTAGTTTGTGTTCTTTGGACAAATACTTCTTTATTGTCCATATCCCTTCCTTCTGTTTGTCTTCACTCAGCATTGTGTGTCCATCATCAATCACTACAGAGGCCGGAATGTCTCTGTGTCCTTGGTTTGAAACCCTAAACAACTGTTGAAAGTCGTTTAGAGTGATGGTTATCCCAATTCGCTTGGTGAATGTGTACGTGATGCCTTGAAAGTCCTCAACAACTCTGGACTTTTCAATGAAGTCTAGTACCTCTTTGTGTTATATTCTGCATGTTTTCTCATAGAAGTACTTTAGACCTGCGTCCTGAATTAGCTCGGATATTTCCTTCACTTCGTCTGATTCGTTCTTCAAAGTCTGAAAATCAAGAACCACTCCCGTCCGCAACTCAACCTTTCTTGTTGGGCTGCGTTGCTCTTGAGCTTGGACATTCTTAGTATTGACCATTTTTCAAGAGAATTTAGAAAATTCTTTTAGTTCGCAAGAGTTAGATTTGAAAAAAGCGAACTAGGGTTTATAGTAAAGTGCAGGAGAGAGAGAATGAGAGTATTAGAGTGCTTAGAATGAGAGAGATTGAAAAGTGTTTTAAGTTGAAAATTTTTTCATATTTATACTATTTGAAGAGTTACCGTTGTCATTGGAAAAGTAACCGCTGCGCAGATTCAGTCACTTATTTTGACTGTTTCGGAATTTTAGGCAATCAGTTTTAAAACGTTGTTTCTTTCCAAATATAGAGCTGCAGTAGAGTAAAAATAATGCTGTTTGCATTCCACATTTGCAGTAGAGTAGTAGAGTATTTTGGCCATTTTACTGATTCAAATCAATCATACCCAATTCTACTCGGAATTGGATAAATTTGTTTTCATCAAGAAACTTTGTAAAAATGTCTGTAATTTGTTTCTCTATTGGAATATATCCAATTTAATGTGACCTTTTTGCACATGATCTCTGATAAAATAATATCTGACATTAATATGATTGGTAGTAGCATGAAAACCTGGATTTTCTGAACTCGTCATTGCAGACGTGTTGTCACAAAATATTGGAGTTTTAGAAAATATTATTATACCATAATCTGCAAGTTGTGACCTCATCCATAATACTTGTGCAACACAACTTCCTGCAGCTATGTATTCTGCTTCTGCAGTAGAGATTGACAATGTGGTTTGCTTCTTGCTTAACCATGAAATCAGTCTTGCACCAAGAAATTAACATAAACCACTTGTGCTTTTCCTATCAACTCTACAACCTGCAAAGTCTGCATCTGAGTAGCCTGTTAGTGTAAAATCTGATTTCCTAGGATACCATACACCCAGATCTGGAGTTTCTTTGAGATATCTCAGGATTCTTTTTGCTGTAGTGTAATGGGATTTTTTGGATCAGATTGATACCTTGTACATACGCAGATTGAGTACCAGATGTCTGGTCTGCTTGCAGTAAGGTATAAGAGTGAGCCTATTATTCCTTTATATATTATTTGGCTTATTTCTTTTACACTCTCATCCTTATCAATTTTTATAGCTGCACTCATAGGGGTTTTCATGTGACTTGCATTTTCCAACCTATATTTCTTGACTGAGTTCTTTAGGTACTTAGGTTGATTAATGAATATCCCGCTTTCTAACTGTTGTACCTGAAATCCTAGAAAATATTTCAATTCTCCCATTAAACTCATTTGAAATTTTGATTTCATCAATGCAACAAATCTTTCACATAGTTTATTGTTAGTGCAGCCAAATATGATGTTATCAACATAAATTTGCACTAAGACAATATGCTTCTTATGTTTCTTGAGAAATAGGGTGGTATCTATCTTTCCTCTCTAAAAGTTATTTTCACATAGAAAAGTTGAGAGAGTTTCATACGATGCCCTTGGAGCTTGTTTTAAGCCATATAATGCTTTGTCTAACCTGTAGATATGCTGTGGATGTTCAAAGTCTTCAAATCCATGAGGCTGTTCAACATACACCTCTTCTTGCAGCTTTTCACTAAAAAAGGCACTCTTCACATCTATTTGATAGACTTTGAATCCTTGGTATGCAGCATAGGAAAGGAACATTCTTATTGCTTCCAGTCTTGCAACAGGGGCAAAGGTTTCATCAAAATCAATTCCTTCTTCTTGTGAGTAACCTTTCGCCACCAGCTTGGCTTTATTTATGATGACTGTTCCATTTTCATCAATTTTATTTCTGAACACCCACTTGCAGCTAACAACTGGATAATTTTTAGGTTTAGACATTAGATACCATACTTCGTTTCTTTGAAACTCATTTAGTTCTTTCTACATGGCATCAATCCAGTTTGGATCACTTAGAGCTTCATTTATTGTCTTTGGCTTCATTTCTGATATGAAGCATGTAGACATGCACTCTCTGGTTGTCGTTCTTCTAGTCTACACAGGTGCATCCTTGTTTCCAATGATGTCATCTTGTGAATGTGTCTTGATCCATCTTCTTTTATCTTGTTCAACGGTGTTGTGTTCCAGTTGTTGTTGTATTGTGGGCTGCTCCGGCTCTACTGCATTATTATCTTCTTCTGTGTGTGCAGACTGCTCATACTTTTCTACAACTTTAGAGCTCTTGTCTGTATCCTGTTCATAATCTATGCATGCACATTCCTCATCAAAGACATATAGCTGTGCCAATGACATCTTGGCAAGAACCCTAGACTCCCTTATTGTTGTTGGCTTTGTTCCTCATATCTCACCAAGTGATCTCATAAACTTAAGGTTAATTTCTTTGTTGCCAAAAGTTTTTCCTAAACTCTTGAGATTGTCGATGAGCACATTGAATCTTTCATAGAAACTGGTCAGGTTTTTATCAGATCTCATTGAGACCCAATCGTACTCCTGCATCAAGACATCCGTCTTATTTTCCATGATTTCATTTGCTCCTTCATTCCTGAGCAGTAGAGCGTCCCATGCTTCCTTTGCAGTGGTTGTATGGACCACTATCTCAAACATGTCATCATCAAGAGCTTTGAGTATTTGATTTCTTGCCCTTCTGTCCACCAGCACCAAGTCCTAATCCTTTTATGTCCAGAGGGATTTGGGTTTATCCACTTCTCTGGATACATCAGTTGGATCTGACATCTTTGGAATGGATGGCCCATCTGTCATTACATTATGCATTCTTTCATCTATTGAATCCAGATGTGCAAGCATTTTCAGCTTCCAGTGATTGAATTTGTCAAACGAACATGCTGGTGGCTCTATACTGTTGGGGCATTTGGGTAACTTCGGAGGAGCCATGTTTTCTTCACAAAATAAACTGTCAGTAACTTCTTTGCATAAATTAATCAAAACAAATGACCTTTTCGTTCCAGAACTGTTAGGTATGGAAAGTCAGACTCTGATACCAATTGTAAGATCCACAGGTACAACCTAGAGAGAGGGGAGAGGGGGTGAAGAATAGGTTGTTTTAAACTTTTCAGTGCAATACATCAGAATAGTTGATTATAATACACTGATGACCTTTGCAGACTACCAAGAGTGTCTACAGCAGAGACTTATACTTTGAGAATCTGACTCTATTTGCTGCTGTGATTGATTTCTAATAGTCCTACAAATGCAAAGTAATGAAAAGCAAGTAAAGAACATAGGATTTATACTGGTTCAGACACTCATTATCAACTGATAATCGAGAGCTTAGTCCAGTCTTCACCATGGTGACCAGTTTAGTCAATCAAAGATATGAGTTCACTATCTTCTTGTTTTTGGCTTACAAGACAACCCCTTTACAAACTTGCTAACTTGTCAAAGGTGAAGAACCTAGACCCTTTGCATAGATCCTTTGCTGGACTTTACTGCAGCTTCTGTTCTTAAATACAAACTAGTGAACTCTCTTCTTCCTGTTCTTCTTCAATTCAGCTCACTTGAATAGTTTGAATTCAAATTGATTTTGTACACTTTGTACATTCAATTTTTTGTTCAACAGCATTGTTCCTTGATCTCTTTGATCCCCTTTTATAGGTTGAGGGAATGAACCCGTGACTGTACTCTACCTGATAGTGACAGCTTGTTACATGTGACCCTTTCACTGAAGTTGACAGCTCACCTGTTTCTGATCCTCGTGCTGTCATTGCATACCTCAAATCTGCGATGTGATCAATCCTCATACTTCTACCCCAACCTTAGCAACCATCTCTACTGTACTCTAGTCTGTTGTAACTCAGTCTGTACTAGGTACCATTGAAACCTCGTTTGCACCTAGTCACTGCTGTAACCTTATCTGCACCCAGATCTGATACAGTCCTTTATACATTGCTGTGTTGGCCCTTGTCTGCAGAATTGATCCCAGATCTTGAAGTATTTACAGGCCTTTTATTGTCCATGCATGTCTTACCTGTCTTGCTAAAATTCTGTATACTAGTCTGCATCTGGTGGCCCATAATGATCTCCATCTATGGCCGTCTGCTCCCCATAATCTAACCTACACTGTAGATTCCTAACTAATTTCCAGCCTAAGAACACTAACAACATCATGGTTAATACTTCTAAGTTTTATTCATCAATTTCTATGCAATTGGGGATTGCACATTCCTATCAGAACCTTTGTAAATTTGGAAATAAGCTTGAACCTCGGCTGGAAATATTTTTGGGGTTGAACCGATGAGTTTGCACCAGTCAATAATCCATACAGGTATTGACCATTGATCAGTGGGATGGAGTTTTTTGAACTGTATAAACCATGAGTGATTGTAAGGACGAAGATAAAAGACACAATAGCAAGCATCAATATAATCCTGATAATTGTATCCTAATGAAGAATTGGAAGAAAAATGATGAAGTTGAGTTCTGGAATTGTTCCATTTGTCAACATGCTCAATTTTGTGGATAATACATTTAGAAAAAGAAATGTGATTATTATGGTTAGCTCGATCAATAATCTCAACCGAATCAGTTTCAATAAGAATGTTACGGTAGAAATTATAATTTTTTCGAGAATCCCTTGGTGACCAGAAAAATGATTAAGGAAAATACTGAATAACATCTTCTTGAACCTATTCTTTTATGAGATCTTTGGGAGAGATCGAATGCTAAGGAAAACCTTCAGAATTAGGGGTTTAACATAGTAATGAGACACATATGCAGGTCGACTGCAAGTAGCAATAGTAGTGGGAAATTTAGGTGGTTGAATTTGGAGGATTTGAGAATATGAGACAGGGTTTAAAGGAGATGGTAATGGAGGAAAATCAGCTAGTGCTGCAAACCGAATTGAAGAATATGGTGTAATGGACCTGGACTGGGAATGACTCAAAGATACTAACCGAGATGTTTTCGTTGGAGTAGTCGGAGATGCTGATCCTTGAGCAAGTGATAATGGCAGTATTCTCTTATCAGACTCACTCTTTTTTGTGGAACTCATGACTCTCACTCGTTCTTCCCTTGCAAAAACTCTCTTGTGAGGATGCTAGGAAGCGAATTGCTTTCTCCCTTTATATAAGCAATCTCAAAATCAAAAAACAAATAGTAAAGCTTGCCATCGTGTAAATATTTGTTTGGAAACAAGAGTTTTAACATCCTTTTGTAAAATTTCTTTAACTGATTTACAATCAATGCGTAAATGAAACTTTTTACTGAAATGATCATCTTGAAATTTTAAGATGCATAAAACAATAGATAAGATTTCTTTTTTAATACTTGAGTAATTCTTTTGCGGGTCAATCCAAATAACCGAATGCAATCGTACAATTTGTTCTTTACCAAAACTTTGCTACTGTATGAGAATCACACCATAACCAATATCAAAGACATCAGTTTCAACTGTAAGAGACGCTTCAGGATGGGATATATGTATACACGGTAAAAATGTAATTGTCCTTAATTTGTTTTACAATAGAGGTATGTTCATTAGACCATGCAGGAGGATCTTTTCTAAGACGTTGGTAGAGGGGTTCACATAATTGTATTTGGAAAAAGGTCTGCAATATAACTAAGACATCCTAAAAATCGTTGTAACTGATTTTTATCTTTGATTTCGTTAGAAAACTTTTCAGTAAATTCTATAATCCGTTATATAGGTTTAATTGTGCCGTTGAAGATATAATGACCAAGAAAACGTATCTTAGTTTGAAATAATTTCATCTTGGAAATTGATATAGCTAATCCAATGCTTTTTAATTACATTATAGAATGTGTGTAAATGTTTAAAATGTTGATCTATTGAAGTAGAAAATACTAATAAATCATCGATATATACAAGAATAAATTTGGTATATGGATTAAAAATGTTATTGATTATATTTTGAAATTCAAAAGGAGTATTTTTTAACCCAAATGGTATAACATTCCATTCATAATGATCAAATGGAACTGTAAAAGCTATTTTATATTTATCAGCTTCTGCTATTTGAATTTGCCAATATCCACTTTTCATATCAAATTTAGAAAAAATAGTTGCGTTAAATAATCTATTCAATAAATCTCATTTATTTGGTTTTGGATATCTTATCCATTGGAGACACACTTCAACTTCTGAAGTATTCTAAACATCTTAATACCATTTACCTCTGTTATCCAAACTTCTTACACCATAGAAAGAAAGTCTGGATGTCCACCCATACATCAAGGTTAATGATCACTTGAGAATGATCAGAATTCCCCTGCTCTAAGAAGATGGCTTCAGCAGCTTCAAATTTCTCATGCCATTCAGTGTTCCACATAACTCTATCAAGCTTGATACGTATCCAATACTTAGAGTCTTGCTGGTTAAACCATATATGAACACAACCAGTGGCTTTCAGATCCTCTAGACCACACTCCATCACACAGCTAAGAAAATACGGACAATTAGTAATATCAACTCCTTCATGCCATATCTTATCGTCATAGAACACAGGAAAGAGTTAAAATCACCTGTTTCAAGCCATGGCCATCTCACTCCTCGACAAAAAGTAGCCAAATCTTCCCATAAAAGCTATCTCTGAGCACCAGTATTAAGCGCATAAGCACAAGATGAAGTAGTCTCAACTTTCAATACATCAGAACTGGAATAACAATGAAGAACTTGATCTGTACCAGCCAAAAACTTGATCTCCCATACATTCTTATCCCAAACAAGCCAAATCCTACCATTCCGAGCCTCACAATAATTATTCATGCATTCTCAATATTGCAAGTAGGCCCTCTTTATCCTCTCATAGTTCGAAACTTTCACTCTTGTCTCAAGTACTATTACTATATTCAACTTATTTCATGCTTAATAGAATTCTCTTCTCTGACTTATTTAGTTCCTTAATATTCTAAACTCCAATCATTGAGGGATTAAAGCCCCTAAAGGGGCAACAATTCTCTCCATCTGTTGTAGGACCACCCATTTGAGTAACATAATCCACAATTTCAGTCCTCTCAACACCAATACTCTGAGCCAGCATATCAAATCTACCAGGGGATACAGACATTACTTCTCCAGAAGAGCTCTTTATACCAATTTTTCTTTTTATCATAGTCCATGGCTCATCAACATTCAACTTCCCTTCATTCAGAACCTCTTGCTCTATTGCAGAAGTATCATCAGGAATAGGCTTCTGAGCTTGTTTAGGCCTCCATACCTTGGTCTCCTTTAGTTTATCCTAGCAATCACTTATTTTATGGCCCTACTTGTGACACTTCGAACAATATAATGGGATCCATTCAAGTACTACTTGCTGCTCCTTCCTCATCCCATCAGGAGTGACGAAAGCGAACAATTCAACCAACTCCTTTGTGTATCAACATCCACCAGTATTCGAGGAAAAGAAATCATCTCATTCGTGGCTGTCATCACATCAGTGCAAATTGGCTTTCCTACTCTATCAAGCGAGCTCCTATCCCAATATTCAAGGCTAAGGCAAAGCAATTGTATCCAGGTAGGCACACGATTTATCACATCCTCCATGACAAAGGATGGAGTCCAGTCTCTCAAGATTATTGATCTCGAATTCAGGAACCAGACTTGTTGCAAAATAGCCAACTTATCCCTCTCATTAACGAATTTGAAAAGGAAATACACATAATCGTGCAAAAACACATCAGGAGCTATCACATCCTTTCACTGATTTCGAATAAAACGCTTCATCGCAGTGAAAGGTACATTGTCACCCAGAACGTAGCCAATCAAAGAATCTCTACAATAATTGGATTCAGGTTGAATATCCTCCATAGTTAACACTATCTCCTCATCACGACGCTCTTATCTAGACAGCGACAAGCCATTCTTCATACTACGATTCCCAAAAAACACCATCCACATGGGTTTTACCCTTTAAAATATTTGCATAAGATTCATTCCCTTCCATCACCAAATCCGCCCAACTCTTCCTCACACCTTTCCAACCAATCTCCGTCAACCTAGACAAACCCTCAGCACTTCTATCCACCACATTACCACTCACATCAACCTCTTTCTCTTCGCACTCAAAATCAATTGTGTGTTAGGGGTTCGAAGATCCAAAGTAAACTTGTAATTAATTCAGTCAATTGATTTTGAGTCGAAATACACCAGATAATATGTATCAGGAAAACTGTGATGATTTTCAAGCTCACTATTGATCTAATATAAATCTCAACGTTTAAATTTTAAAGTGAGGGATTTTTTTCCATTCCTATTTGGGAGCGATTCATCCTTCCCGAACGCAGCATACAACTCTCCGTTGTACTGCGCTCTCCAAGTGTCCCTGTTCCCCCTTCTTCCTTGGAAAGTCTTTGTGAAATAACTCCGATGAGAAGAAAAAAACAAGGCGTTAAGAGACCCTCCTGTCTCAACCCTAAACATTCTAAGATCCTTTTTTCAAACCTGCTCCCATTTTGAGTTAAGAGATAGATAAATAGACACATCCCATTGCACTGATTGGGACAATTTTTTTTTCTCCAACAAATACTAAAAGAATAATAATTATGCTTCTATTATTATGCGAAGAAGAGACTTGCTGAGGTCCGCCAAGCCAATGTGGTTCTTGATTTACGTTTGCAACTAGTCTCTAACCATGGGGAGATGAAATGGAAGACACCGCCACCTGAAAGACTCAAGATAAATGCTGATGCAGCTATGAAGCATCTTGGAGTGGTGAGCCTCAATGTGGCTATCAGAGATCACAAAGGGGATCTCCAACTGGTTGCAGGAAGGAATGTGGAGGTCCATGTCGATCTTTTGTGGGTGAAGCCTTTGCTGTGCGATTTGGCTTGAAAATGGCCATATCATCGGGCATGGAACGAATAGTGATCGAGACGGACTGTCAATCAATAGCTCGTATGCTGGCCAGTGGCAACGCAGATCTGTCTCTCCAAGGTGTCATAATTCAAGATTGTATTGCTTTTCTCAACCAGCTCAGCAAAGCGGATTACTCTTGGACCATGTAGCCCACGAAGTGGCATTGTTAGAATCTGAGTTTTACTGGAATGTGCATTGGAATCCTATTTTATCGGATTCAGGATTGAGTACATGTAACTCGGATAAAGAGCAATAAAGCTTTGTCCTAGTGGGATTTATAAAAAAAAAAAAAAAATGCTTCTATTATTAATTAATCAAATCAATTTATATTTTTCCTAAATTTTGATCGACTAAGGTGATTAACAAAAAAATGACCGAGCAAAATAACCAACTAATATCATAACCGATCAAAATGACTAGCCAAAATCGTCATGGACTAAAATAACCGACCAAAGTGACCCAATAACTGAGCAAATTGATGAACCGAAACTATGACTGCTCAAGGTGACTAATAAAATAATAACCAACCAAAGTGCTAACGAAGACAATGTTCAATCAACTGACTTACTATAATCAAATGAGTAAACAATCCCTACCATTATAAATTTATAATGGATTTATAATTAATAGAATTAATTATATAATACTCAAATGACCAACTATGTATATATCAACCCAAATAATTACATAGAGTAGAATTGATCAGATGATCAACCCAAACAACGACCAATCAAATCTGATAACCAAGCATTCCTTATCATTTTATAATTTGCAAGACCAACCAAAACAATGACTAAATAATATAGTGATATATATATATATCATTATATGTTTATAATCGATAGAACTACTCATATAATAGAATTGAATGGATGATCAACCTAAACAATGATCACTCAAAGTCAATGATCAATCATTTCTTGACATAAAAGAAAGAACTATTCCTTTCGTCTCAAAAGAATTACAACACTTTCTATATTATGATATCCCCAATAAATTACAACCTTATCACATTTGTAAATTTTTTTCCTACAAAAATATCAAAACATATTTATTTTTTATTTTATATCACATCACTTCATCCCATTATTTCTTCTTCTTCTTTTTTTTCTCTCCTTCCACTCACGTAAATTAAAGAGCAAATTAATCTTTACAGTAAAAATCAACACATATATAAATTCTCGTGTCAGATCAATCGGTTGTAATTCATTTTAGGATGGATGGAGTACAAGCTATCTCCTCTTCCTATATACAGTAATAGAAAAACACAGATCAAACCTTGATCCACTTTTCGTTTTCTAATCCTCGAAAGCAAGCTAAAAAACGTGAGGACCAAACTTCATTCTATTAGTTGAATCCATTCTAAACCATCATTGAAAGAAACCTTTCAATATTATCCGTCACTCATATAAGGACCTTTGTTTCATCCCTTCATTTCAAGCCTTTGAGGAAGGACTACAAGGTTAAGGAACTTTTAAGAGGGACCCAAAATCCTCAATTTCTCCTTGCATCTAACATCATCAATTTGTAACAAAATCATCAATTGAATGACGATGGATCCTAAGACTTCATTCCTTTTTGTAGTCCTCTCATTTCTCATTGTTTCATCTCCGACTTTCTCGTCGGCCTTCAACATCACCCGCCTTCTGAACCAACACCCCGAGTTCGGAACCTTCAATGACCTTTTATCGCAAACTGGAGTCGCGGAGGCTATCAACAGCCGTCAGACCATAACCGTCCTTGTGGTTAATAATGATTCAATGGGAGGTGTCGCAGGAAAGCCACAATCCACAATAAGGAATATCCTTGCAAACCACGTTATCCTAGACTACTATGATAAGACGAAATTAAGCGACTTGTCTAAGAAGTCGACCCTTCTGACCACCTTGTTCCAGGCCACTGGCATTGCCGGGCGAATGCAAGGGTTCTTGAACATCACCAGGCTTGCCTCGGGCGAGATTGCTGTGGGGTCAGCAGTTCGAGGGGCTGAGCTTAATGCCAAACTGATGGCGGTCGTAGCAGCGCAACCTTATAACATATCAGTGTTGCAAATTAGTCAACCGATCGTTGCCCCAGGAATTGACCAAACCGGGGCCATGAATTTCTCTAGCAGCCCGCCACCCAAGCCCACGGAGGCACCAAAAAGCAGTCCTGAAGCAGCCACTCCACCTTCGGCCCAGGCTGAGACCCCAACAGCTGCCGAGGCACCGGCAGAGGATGCTGCTGATGCTCCATCGGCTCCAGAGGCTGAAGCTCCAGCAGAAGATGAGTCAACAAGTAGCCCTGCACCTGCACCATCAGAAGACGAGGAAGCTGCTGATGATACAGAGGAACCAGCCAAGACGGCCGCTCCAGTGTCAAAATCTGCTGCCGGTGGCATGACAAGCTCAATGACTGGAATGGCTGTGGGCTTATTGGCTGTTTCAATGATGTTCTAAGAGAGCATAAGGTCATCAAAGCAAGATCGATGTATTATAAGTAATGGGGCATTGTTTTTCGGTAGTATGACATCCTAATTGTAATTACTCAAACATAACAATAAATTTTTAAGGGTCTGTTTGGTATATATCATTTTTGTTTCTTATTTTGTGTTTTCGTTTTACTGACAGATGAAATCATAAAACTAAACGGTTTGTTATCGATTACTGTTTATTCAACGGATAAAACGAAAGCATAAAACAAAACACCATAAAAATGATTTTCTATTTCTATTTTCTATTTTATCTAAATATAATATTCAAGATTTTCTTTGCATAAAAACATTTTATTTTGTCAAGTGACTTTGATTTTTATTATTGGTTTTTTTTTTCTGTTATTGGTTTTGGTTCCTCAAGTTTTAAACTGACAAACAAACAGGATTGTACAAGAAACGGTAACACCCGGTGTTTACGAGTACAAGGAAATATAAATATACAGTAATTCAAATACTAGTATGTTGGCTGAAAATGGAAACGTATAATTTCCCGATGATATAAAAGCATGTGCCAAGGTGCCAACCTAGATGTTTTTGGGTGCACCAAGGAGCGACAAGTAACATGCGGATCTAATATTAAGTCTCTCGCCTAGAGAAAGATGAGGAGGCTGCTCGGGTTGAAGTCAATAACCTTTCAGCTAACAAAAGGGGAAAAAAGAAGAAGATAAATTGGTACAGGCAGAAACAAAAACCAGTTCAAAGCAACTATGAGGCAAGTATGACCATATACGGTGCAAGAAACATGCAGATTTCATATAATAATAATGGAGGGATGTCTTTACATTACTCCATCAGAGTTGTTTTACATATGAACTGTTTCAACTAAAAGTAACAGCCGTAATTACAAAACATAGGGAAACAATGAAATGTGTCATTTGTCGATCCAGTTCTACAGTAATACCTAACTGGGAGACGAAATCCCATCCGAAATTCCAATTTTGGCCATAGGCTATGACAGTAAGTGGAGAACAGAAGAACAAAGCAAGAAAAACGTGACCTGAAAGATACCGCAAATGAGCTGATTGATTTAGAAAAGAAAGGTAGACATCCACCTCTTGATAGCTAGGTCGAGCGACAATAGATTGCATGGTTGATCGCCCAAGAAACAATAACTTTGCAAGATTTGTATGCCAATTCTAGCATCTGGTACTTCCACGATAGTCACATAATTATGTACTAATTCCACTGAATATGTAAAGGGTTGCATAGCTTGAATGCTGGCGCTGCTCAATGGACCTATACCATTGTATAATTTGAGAAAAGATGCAGCAATCTGTCTAGAGTTTCGGGATAAAATTTCCTCGCGAATAGATAGCAAGGACGCCTCTGTCCGTTCCACATGCAAGGGCGCAGCATCACCGACTTCTGCAACATCAGATCAGTTCAGTAGTATTCCAAGTTTACCCAGGAATAACAATTAAACTGTGGCATAAAATGCAGCTGAAAAAAGTTGGGAGTTCCTAAACCACCAACACCATCTCTCTACATGTCGAAAAATTTATCGTCCCACTGGAGGTAAACTTTTTCAAACCATAACCAGGAACATATTAATCCACAAATACACCCACAGGTTTATTTAATTGGACTTTAAATCGAATAGATATATGTCCTCATCAATTAGATCTAACAAGCTACAAAACCAGACAAACGGCCCAGGGACATGCTGGAAAGGTTACCAAAACACTAGTATGAAAAATGAAGCCTAGCACTCTGAATTCATTCATTAGAAAATACTGAACTTGATTAAGTCCACGGGCTTCCACCTATTGTGAGGTTCAAGAAAGAGATTTAACATACAGCCTAACTGTTTCTGGCAAAGCTCGAATAATGACCAAGACACTGGCTGATAAGAGTATTTGACAAAAGACCAAGTTTTTCCCTCTATGTATCAGGCAAATTCTCACTACAGCAGCAGGAGATAATAAAATGCATGTTTCTTGCCGGATCCTTATGGACAAATGTGCCCCCTCAAGGCTCAATTTGCCGCCAGCAGGCAGGAGAAGAATGGGGACTTAACTTCTAGGAGCCATAATTTTTTCATAAAAATAGAGCATTGGATCCAAGCGATGCAAGAAAAGGGTATTTGACTGAGAGATGCAGTTTCACCAGACGTTTCAAGGATAGAAGTGATACCTTCTCATCACTGGTCACATGCAAGCTCTCATCAATGGACTGCAATGCAGAAAATGTTTGAAACAGTCATAAGTAATACTAGAGGTGCGGAAGTTGCTTCTGTGAATATGTTATTGTGTGGACTTGTAGAAGTGAACTACGAGTAATTCAAAAAGACGATAATCATACAGTGATATTTCTGAGAAGCTCGTAAGTCACATCATTGGATCTGTAGGACTTTGAATGCCATTTTCCTTCAGACCAATCAACATGCATGACCGACCAATTTGCAATGCCCCCCGGATCAATCATCTGAAATGCAAAGGCAAAGATTTAACAACAATATATCTGCAATTGGACTAAATCCATGGACTATGAATTTACGCAGAAAAATGTTGGCAAATAGTGTTCATCTGCATAGCAATTCTTCTTGTGCTCCATGCCAGGCTGTGAAATGCAATAAAACCACATCAAACAAAAGAAACAAGAAACGAAGGATCAATAACCAGGAAGTTAATGCTAAAGATACAGTCACATGAAGAAGATAGAGCCATATAATTCTGGATTATAGAATATAATCTTCATAATAGTATTAGCATCTACCTTGCAGTACAGCCTGAATTTTGTGTAATAGAGGCTGTCAGCCATGACTATAATGGCATGCTGGCGTTTCATGGTGAACCACTGAAAGCAGCTGAAAGAGAATCAGAATGCAACAACAAATGTATTTCTCACTTTTCTAATCAAATACAGCAGCGTACGTCACAGCAGGAAAGATAAACTGCAGGCGATTGATTCCAAGCACTCTTGCTGCCAAAGTGTTGTGTGCTGCATTAGAACATGAGAATTCCACATGCTATTCACAACTAAAATCAAGAAAGGTGATGGATCAACCCTCATTGTGGTATTATCCTTCACCATGTGTACTCAAACTCAATAGACAATAGGGATACCAATAGTTATTAGACCAATGTGTGACAGCAACTAATTTTATTCAAATTCTAGCTGCATATCGATATAAGCAACTCCCATCTTCTCATACTCTATTTAACTTGATGAGCAGGGTAAAATATTCACCAACCAAAAAAGATAGAGATTTGCTTATTCTCGTATAGTTGGTGAGGACTAAATAAGCTTTAATGAAAATAGAAGCTGGTAAGCTGATCAAACATTGGACATTGGTGAGAATATGAGGTACATCACAGTGAGTCAAATGTCATAGTCAGAAATTATTGAGGGAATAACTTAAATTTCATGTACTAGTAATAATCATAGTTGCACAGAATTAATATCACGTCAAGCATTGCAAATAGACACAAGCCTGAGTTCTTAAATCTAGATTCTAGAGCAGCAGCATTGGTTTCGAAAATCACCTGTGAACCCTTTCGGAAGTCCTTCATTTCAACTTCAGGAAGCATATTATCTGAATACCTTCCAGTACCATGTGGACCAGGATCAACAAAACTGTAAAGAATCATAGATTTATAATCAGCAAAGCACTGAGTATATGTAACACTTGATCAAGAGCAACAATATGACATCTAGTTCTTTACAGTAGACAATTAGATGCATCAGAGTTATAACCTAGAAAACGACTTAAAATGAAGGATACCACAAACATGATAACCAAGGAGTTCAAACATGCATTTACACTGAAATTATATAAAACAAAATCTTAGATTTCATTTAATGACTAATAAAGCGAATTCTCCTTCTATGATGATGACAAGACGAGCAGAACCAAAGCCTCCAACTTATTGA